>BMAO01007499.1:0-145861 GCA_019973975.1 Trichonephila clavata | reverse complement strand
AAAATTCTGTTTTTCGTCTAATACCCTTTTGAAAGAATTGATTCAGCTAAACGAGGGAAGGTGAACCAATGGCACGTGACACAATATTTTGAGCACAATACCGAACAAAACGGTTTGCATTTTATTTCAAAACATTTCCGCAATTGTTTGATCAATCAAGTAATTTCCAGCGAAGATTTTCTCAGTTCAAAGAATTATTGGAAACACTCAAGGTCATTATGTTCCCTGATGTGACTTTATTCGTTAAACTGAACTTATCCAATTCGATTGGCTGGAAATTAAATACTTTGAAATGCAACTGATTGATTTCCAGTTTAGTTCGATATGTATTCAAAAATTTACTGAAACAAAAAAAAAGTCGGGATTGACTGAAGCAAAAGGATTAACACGCAATACAAGTAAAAATGCGAGTAACGAAATTTTGTAAATACAGAACCCAAATTCCACACACATTCAACTGTTTGAAGAAGCTGGTTCACACACACACACACACACACACACACACACACACACACACACACACACACACACACCACACACACACACACACACACACACACCACACACACAACGCATGCACGCACCACGCACCATGTTTCCATCTAAATGTGCCTGCGAATCATTATTTTCAAAGATGAATAATATTAAAGGCTCCCTCAGAAACCGTTTGGCAGATGACTCCAACTCATCATGCATTCTGCTAAGCTCACCCCTTACATTCCTGATATATGTTATTTGCCATCTAATCTGCAAGAACAGAAGTCACACTAATGTTACTTTAATTTGAATTTCTCGTATAAAAAACATTGAATTCTTTACAATGCAAAAAATATTCCTTTCGTAGTAAATAGTTTTGAGTTGTTAGTATTTAGTTTTATTATTTTTTCAACAATATCACAAGTCAAAATTGTTTGGTGGCACGTCTGTACCTCATTAAATATTTCTGTAGAAAAAAAATGTCACGTTGATCCATAAATATTCGCCACTTCTGAGCAAGATTGTTCGAAATTAACAGGCAAACGCCTAGCAACAATAATGCGTTTAATGAGAGGAATAGACTGAGAGAAAAGTGATAATTAAAAAGTAAAAATAAAATAAATTAAAAGTAAAAAGAAACTTTTTTAAATACAAGCTTTTATTTAAATGCGCTAAAAAGAATAAAAGTAACTTTTCCTTTAAAACTTTTTTTACTATCAACTTATAACATCATAACACAATTTATATGATGTAAAAGCTTGTCGCAAGATTTACCTGTGTAGATAAACAAGTAAATTAAAAAACTTGATTTGATTGATTTTAACTTTTAAATTTTCAAACTAAGTAAATCCGAGTATTTTAATCTCGCGAGATTTACCTGTGTAGATAAACAAGTAAATTAAATAACTTGATCTCATTGATTATAATTTTTAAATTTTCAAACTAAGTAAATCCCAGTACTTTAATCTCGCGACGAGCTTTTATATCATATAAATTATGTGATGACGTTATAGGTTTATAGTAAAAAAGTTTTAAAGGAAAAGTTTATTTTATTTTTAGCACATCTAATTAAAAGCTTGCTTTTTAAAATAAGTTTTTTTACTTTTAATTTATAATGATTGATTCTTTTCTATGATTTTTATTACTTCTAGCAAGCCCATGAGATTTCAAAGTTATGAATATGCCTGAACTGAAGTGAACTATATCTTATAATTCTTCTCTTTCAGTAGTCGAGAAAAGAGATGATGATTTGTGCTAGAATGTATGTAGTAGGTAAGCGAGAGAGGGTGAAAGGAGCAGAGAAATAAATGGAATATATATTTATTCATTGTGCAAATATGTTGATAAACTTTATGCCAAAACTGTATTAAAAAAACTTTGGTTTAGTAGCTATTTTTTGCGTAGCATTTCTCAATATTACATTTAAATGTTTTATGTGTGTTTGATTTCTTCAAGTAAGGGCTCAACTTTGTCATTGCTTTGAAATTGAGAACTGTAAATGTTCATTTGATGAAACAGAAGAACGATTGAGATCTAAGTCTTATTTCTTAGTTAAAATGTGGATCGAATCCTAAATGCTTTTTCAGAAATTATCAAATAGTTAAAAGTTAAAAAAGAAGTAATTGACATAAAATATCTGTAAATAATAAAGAGATTATTCTTATTGTGAATGCATAAAATTCTCGGGAGTAAACCACCAAGTCGTGGTTAGGTGTATTTTCTTTAAAAATAATGCTTTGATAAGAATTCCCCATTTTTGGAATACAACACTTTCAGTCATTCGCCTTTTAGAAGTGTTATCATTTTAGCAAATCTGTGCCATTTTTAAAACATATAAAATGACGATTCATTTTTATTTATTTTCATTATTCATAAAACGCAAACACTTTTTTTGACTCTTGAAATCAAATAATAAAATCCTAGACAGCAAGTTTTTATAGTTTATCAAAAGAAATTTAAGAACAAGAACTTTTTAATGTATTTTTAAATGCATTCCATTAGCAAACACTTTTGACAAAAATCGAATTATTTTATTCCACTAAGAAGCTAGTCTTAAATATTACGCTCATAAAATCACTAAAAGTTAAAAGTGACTTCCAAAGATTGTACTTCCCTCGACCTTTAGTAAATAAATTACCTGCTGAGTATATTAGTCGGTAATAAGTTCGGTCAAATTTACAAATTCGAAGTTTCGAAAATTTATCTGAGAGAAAACTACTGTTCGGTGATGGTCAATTTGGGCTAGTTAAAAATAATAAAATTTTCATATCTCTTAGTGCAAGGGCGAGCCCCGTACCCCCACCTCCTACGTAGAGTTTGTTTGCGGTCCACCAAGACAGTTAAAAAGGAAAATTGACATGTGTGTGGGGTACATTTGTCTCATTAAACTGACTTTAAAATTAAATGTACTTGTGCAGCTGCAGATTAAATTAGTACAATAAATAAATTGATTAAAATTAGCGCAATTATTTAAAAAAGGTGTTCCCTCCCGTGTCCTCTTCTTCTACATTATAGCGCTCGAACCAAAACAATTGTCATTTTTTGCCTTAGTGTACAATTCAAGCATTGTTTTCTTTGATAAAATATGAAGACATAATGTAAAAAACCAAAAAAGTTAAAAGTTTGCAGCATATTTTATATTTTTCATTTCTTTGAAAATCTAAAGGTTATTTTTTCCAATTTATGCAGTGAAAAGGATGTTTTGGTTTATTTTCAAAGCCTTACAATTGTGTATAACATTCACACTGCTATTGATCTTGGAATCCAATTTACCACTGGAAGCGACACTGAAACCGTAACAGTTTCTTGCGAATACTTGAACAAATTCTTAAAGCAAAACCAAAATCTTTATAGGAAAAGATACATGAGTCGGAATCCTTTGAAGTTAGAGTGCAGTGAAGGAAAATAAAACTTATTTTTGGGAATAAAATTGGTTACTTTTTTATGTGATTTATTTATTTAATTTCAAATACTCCATGGTAATTTAGATTTGAAAAATTTTAAGAATACCCTTTTTTATTATGTATTTTCCGGATTTCAAATGCAGTTTTCTAAAAAAAAATCAATCCAAAGTTTTTTCAAAAAAATTTTATTTCATTTTCATTGTTATTGATTAAATAATTAAGGTTTTTTATTAGATATATGCGGTAGGATGAAATATTAATGTATATTACTAACACTTACAAATAATTTTTAATATTAAAATTTGAGATTTAATAATTTATGTTAATATATAAATATGAAATATATATGAAGCGAACCTTTTTTTTTCAGAAAGATATTTTGTAAATATTTCCAGAATAAAAAATAATTAGAAATATTTTTATGTTTGATTAGACAACATTTTTTAATAATATTTGGCCTTTTGTTTATTACAGGATTTTAAATTAAGATTCAATAGCACTTTATTTCTTTTGTATAAAAATATGTAAGGTTATTTGTATAACGCGCAATTTTCTGTGATATTTTGAATATTAAATTTAAACGCTTAAAATATTAGAGGAAAATACTCTAATGTGATCACATTTTAATTTCTTGTAAATAGAGAATGCATTCTCTTAAAATAAAATACACCTTTACTCTGTTTGCGTTTATTTATAGAGTTATATATGTAGACAAATAAAAATTAGTTATTTTTTTTAAAAATTACTTTACATATATTCCTGTGTATAATGCGCACTTATAAGTTCAAACTGTAATTTTTAATTTTTACGTACATTAAACTCTTAAAGCGCACCCTTTTTTCATGAAGTAATCTAAAATGTATTTGTACAACGCTTTTATCTTTCGAGGCCTAATTATAGGGTGTGAGTGGATAATAAAAGCATGGAATATGAAATTAAATCTCACATAATTCATTTAAAAATGTATTATATTTAACAAACTAGAGAGAAAGAAAAATTATATTATTTCTTTATGAATCAAGAGTAGCAAGGGATGGTAAAAATGAAACAAAGTTCGATGATGTTCCTGAAGATATTACGAGATATTACGAATATAATAAACTTCTCATGTTATCTAAGATAATGAACGTTCATAAGGTATGTTATTAATTTTTAAATAAACGGTATTTAGATACGCTGAGAAATGCTATATTTTATTTTCAAAATTATCATTTTGATACCCAGTATAACGCACATCCATAAATTTTGATTTTATTGTGTGTGTTATAAAAGTCTGCGTTAGTCGCCGGAATAAATGGTAGTCCTTTTGTGAATTCCTAAATAGTGTATTAAGAAAGAAGTACAACATTTTTTTTAAAATTACTATTTCAAAAATTCAAAAACCAAAACATTACAGGGAAACTTTTTTGTTTTCGGGTTTTGAAGCCGAATTTTAGTCGTATTCACCTAACAGTAGAGATCATGGTGTGAAGAATTTTCATTGTTCACTGTATTTTTGTCGTCTTTTTTACAGAAATATATCTCCATTGATAAAATTTCTGAAGTAATCAGATGAAGTAGTAAGGTATTTTTATCCACAAAACACAGGATAGTAATATAAAAAAACAAAAAAATTGCTTCGTCTCAGAAAGAAAAAAATTCCAAGAAATAACTTACGTTCATCGCGTAACGCGTAACAAAATTTTTCCCCTATTGTGGCAAAAGAAGTTAACTTCAATAAATTGAAAGGAATTTGATATAAAAAGAATTTTCCCATACAGATGAAGAACCAGATTTCACACCGTTATATTTTTTCGCCTTCGGGGCCATCTCTAGGAAATAGTGTATGGAGACATATTGACTACACAAATGAAATAAGTTGCTACTTGTTCTTCGGTAGACACCGAGCTGTAGCAACTTGAGCCCTTATTCATTCCACGACGCACTCGTTATGTACGGTGAATGCTTTGGACATCTGCCTTTATAAATATTTGAAAATACTGCTGTTGAGGGGATCAATATAGCTATGACGTCATACTTTATCTTTTAGATGTTTCTTGTAAACAATGGATTATACAGGTATAGAGAGAGAGAGAGAGAGAGTTCTTTGGTATTTTGTTATGTACTCCCAACGAGTTATCTGTCTGTGGAGAGTTAAGCCGTTATATTTGGAATATTCTGTATACCAAAAGCGTTAGCAAACAGTTTACATTAAATCTAACACCAAACTTTGCTACGTTGTTTATGTTAGAAAAAATGTACTAAAATTAGTACAGTAATGTAATTGAAGTTGTCATTTAATGCTTACTGGTTAAGCGTACTGAATAAAGCACGGCGTTTCTAATTGAGAGACAGAAATGCCACAAAAAATGAATATTCTACTTCTTCTGTATCATCTCTCAATATTTTACTGTGTATTTTATAAAATGTATAATATGGTAATGTGTACAGATGTTATCAGAGGAAAACCATGCTCCTTTAAAGACGTTAGAGATAGATTATAAAGGGCATCTGTATTCTAAATTTTTGAAACTTTCTATACCAGTGTTTCTCAAACTGTAGGGCGCGTCCCCCTAAGGGGGCGTGATAACCCTACAAGGGGGCCACGAGCATAACGAAAATAAAAGTTCCAAAAAAGTTTATTTATTGGAATGAATTAAAACAAAATATTTTCAGGACATGATAAAAAAATACATATTCACACTGTTATAATTTATATATATCATCTGGCAATATTACGTCATCTCTACTTCAATCTATTTTTGATCCTATAACCAAATTAAAAAAAAACATTTTGTTTGATATGCTGTAACTGCAGGATGAGAGATTTTTTATTACGTTTTCTTTTTAAATCTAAAATACTACTTCAGAGAAAAAACAAAGCCCAGACCCAGAGAAAAATTGTAGGAATATAAAAAACTCATCGCTGTCATTTATGAAGGTTGTAAGTAATGTATTTTTGTTGCGCTGTAATCCATGTGAAAAAGTTTTATGTTATTTCGAAAAGCACAGATGATTGAAGGATTTATTTTTTATGAATATGTTGAAACATATAAATCATAATGAAAAACGTTTTACATAGTTCATATTTAGAACTAATGCCCATACTTTTATATTGAATACACTTTTAACCCCGTACTGTTCGCACGAGGCGCAAAGTAATCCCAGGCTTACGAAATCGTTAATTTCGGGAAAACTGTTTATTTTTTTACCTATGACCTTGACAGTACCCTCCTATATGATAGTCTTCAGAGGAACTAAAATGTATTTGTCCCATATTTCCCTCTTTCTTGAGAGTGGTAAACTTTTCCTTACAATCTTAAGGTTTTTTGTTGAGTTTTATTGGATATTTTCTCAAGTTATCAAAAAAATTGAAAATTCATTGAAAGCAGGTAAGTATACTTTCTCTTAATCAAATTATTCACTAGAATTTCGATCTTTATTGTTACAATAAAAATAATTATAAAAAAAAGGGATTGAGGTGACTCAGTCACCCCGCGTGACCTTTAACGTTTGTGTCGATTACGCGCCTGCTCCCAGGTTTAAAACATTTTGAAGTCTCCTCGCTTTAAATATTAAAAAAATAACACAATTATTCTTCATCGGAATTTTACATTATTTTTCATTATTTAACAATAATTCTAAATGCTAATTCTCTGATGCTTAAAAATACAGTTGATTTTGCAAAAGTGTTGCAGTCCATAGACAGCTACTGTGGAAAATTGTCTCCAAACATGGTTTCTACGATCTTAATTGCTGCTGGCAAAATAAGCTCTCTTCGCCTGTAGTGTGATACTTTTTACATCTGGCTATTTTGTGTGATACTTTGTAAGATGCAAGTAAAGCTTTTTCATTCTCAAAAACGTTTTTTTTAAAATGCTTTTTGCTTTCATATGATTTTAATTTTAATTCAAAAAACTCTCAAGGCTTGTTAATGTACTCACCATGAAGTGTTCCCAAAGGTCTTTTAAGTTTATTAAGTTAAGTTTATTACATACTGTCTGCTACCAATATATTTTTGAACAAATAACTCATAGGGGCTTTTCTTATCTATTTACTTTCGTAGTGGCAAATCGAAAATTTAAATATTTTTGTGAATACTTACTTGATGTAATTTTCGGAATTGTGCACTCACTAGTTGATGCTTTATTATTGTCGAATGTTCATTTATGACTTAAAAATTTATCCATGTTTATGTTAATCTACTGCCGTTAATACTTAATACTATGAATTACAACTAAAGCGCAAATTATGAAATGTACATTGGATTCGGTAGCTATAGACGTATCGACTCGACCAATACTAACAGGAATTTTATGAGGTACAGCATTTTTACATGTTTTGCCGAGACGTCCGATAAGTTAGTCGCCCAAACTCACGCAGATGCTAGCGAGAATGCTAGATGTGCTGGATGTGATAGAGAGCAACCTAGACCATAAACCTTTTTTCTGATGACATTTCTTCCTTTCGAAATGGATGATGGAGAAAATATATCTTTGATTGAATATCATTTTGCAACCAGCTCCAATTTAAAAATTAGCGAAAGGAAAAAAATAGCATAATAATTATCCTATTACTAAAAAGTAATTTGCTTAAAATATATATTATTTAAAAGTAACATGTAAAAAATTTAATACTTATCTTGTTAATTTGTCAGTTTATAATTAAGTTCGTTTTGTAGCTTTAGCACGAAATGCATTATTATTGAATTCAATACATTAATTTTGTGTAAGGGGGGGGGCGCAATAAAAATTATGATTGAAAATTGGGTTGGCAATAGTGAAAGTTTGAGAAGCACTGTTCCATACCAAACCTCTGTTCTTTCAAATTATGATAAACCTACCTAAAATAAAATATTTTCCCAGATCGTGAAGAAACATTACGATGAACTGAAATAATCTGCAAATAAACAGGTATTTATGATAGTTTTTTCACGATATTTTATTCCTCTGTAACAAATCTCATTCTTACGCTTTTTCTTAGTAAATGTTGCATCGCAACAAGATGATGATAAATTATGTTTTAAACGCATCTCTACTCCATTACCATTGACTAATTGGGCACATTTTTTAAAGGACTGCCCATGTAAGCCCTTGAAATTGCTCCCATTTCCTTTCGTGGGAAGCTTAAAGAAGATGAGCTCTTAATTACAACTAATAGCTTGCATATTTCTTCATTCAAACCTGTCAGTGTAAATAAGCAGATAGTCGGATAGGGGATTCACGTGATGGCCTTTTCTGGGTTTAGAAATGAAGTCCAAGTTTAATCAATGTCAATCACAAGTTATTCTTAAAAATATCTGTTTTATTTACCTATTTTTGAATGTAATGAAATGTAAATTCATACTTTTTCCAATCACATTTAGGAAATTGGGCTTAAATAGTAATGGTATTCATCCGAAAAATGACATTAAAATATAAGAATTATAAAAATAACCGAGATGAATTACTCATATGTACATAATCTAAAAATTTTCATTATAAAAATCACACTATATATTATATTTTTAACTTCAACTTAAATTTCATCATTTCTTTGCTTAACGAAATGTACAAGTTTAAATTTTATATGTTGAAAAATGCTTTATAAATGTTTAAAAAATTTTTTGGATTTATTTTCATTTTGAAATTTAAATTCAGTCCAAAAAATAGGAATTTTTGTTTAATGAAATGAAATTAGATGTGTTAAATTAAAATATAATTTTACTTCTTAAATAATTTGTTAACGAATTTCTCTCGTTTTTATGACACTCCTAGCTGGTATACCCATTCTTCGCACGGTGAATTGAAAAATAAAACAATAGAGATTGAAGGAAAAATAAATATTTCATGTGTTTGATTGAAGTGAATTGCAAATTAAACAAAAAAAGCTTTTTTATCATAACTCTGCACAACAAAAATCATATTTGCCAAATTTGCAATCTGTAGGTTTAATAGTTGAAAAAGAAGATTTTTTTACCTATAACGACCCGTAACACCCATGTGGGTCGACTTTTGAAAACCTCCTTCTTATCTGATCTCGCTCAGCACAAGTTATATGTTTTATTAATTTCAAGTCCAAAGGTTTAGTTATATTCAAAATAGAATTTTAAAGATATAAAACGCCCTTGCTCCCCCCCCTTGGATGTCAATTTTCGCAAAGGCCTTTCTTAGCGGATCTGTGCTACATGAAAGAAACATGCCTGCTAAATTTTAAGTTATGTTTATAGTTGAAAAAATAGGATTATCTTGTATCTATAACACTTTTCTGGCCCTTCCCAAACCTTCTTTTGGGTCAAGTTTTGAAAGTCTTTTTTGTAGCGGTTCTCTACTCTTTGAAAGGAATATACCAGCCAAATTTTAAAACTCTACTTCTAATAGTTAAAAAAATGAATATTTTTCAATAGCGACACTTAAACCTTTGCACCGTCCCTTGGGGAATGAATTTTGCACCACCCATTTTGTAACAGGAATGTACTCCATGAAAGGAAAATACCTACCGAATTTCAAGACTAAACGTCTAATAGTTTAAAAATAGAAATACTCATCTACAACGCCATTTAAGCTCCCGTAACGCCACTTGGTGGTCGATTATCAATAAACTCATTTTAAAAAGGATATCTACTCTATTAAAGGAGTTTGAATACCAAATTTAAAGACTGTAACTCAAATAATTTCAAAATGGAAATATTTATCTTCAACGCTCCTTGAGCCCCGTAATGCCACTTGGGAATCGATTTTCACTAATCCCCTTTTGTAGTGGATCTCTACTCCGTAAAAGGAACCTACTTACCGAATTTGAAGACTAACTCAAATAGTTTAAAAATTGAAACAATTATCTATAACGCTCCTTAATCCCCAGAATGCCCTTCGGCTTTGAATTTCACAAAATCCGTTCTTAACGAATTTCTACTCTATGAAAATAACATGCCTACCGAGTTTCAAGTCTGTAGATTTAATATTTCCTCAGATATAGAGATGAGTGTGTGAGTCGCTTTTATCCTTTATAAACATTCTTTTGCAAAAAAAATCGAAGCATCAAGAAGGTGTAGTTCGATTCTAATAAAATTTCTTAGGCAAAGACATCTTAATTGAACATGGAAATATTCAAATTTTCAAAGCCAATGAACATGAATTGCGGTCATAGTATGCATTTCTACTCAGCAACTCGCGAAATATAAAACTGGAAATAGAGACTGAAAAATTTATCTTTTTTTCGTTTTCCCCGTTGTGACTCCCTTGATAAAAAATTAATAATGCCATCATGACGCCTTCAAAGACCTTATAGAGGGCAACTGAATGATTTCGAACATGGTCGCATTGTCGGAATGCGTGAAACTGGGTGGTCATACCGAGCAATATGTCGTCCTCTGCAACGTGCAGATACAGCTGTGCAAAGGTGATGGCAGCAATGTTTGCTGTGAGGAACTTATTGACGAAATGAAGGCTCTGGAAAGCAAAGATGTACAAATGCGAGGCAAGACTGGAAGATTGTTCGACAGGCCCGAACTGTTCCAACGGTATCATTGTCTATGATTCAACATACTACAGTCTCTTCACTACCAGCCGTGGTACCTTTCACCATTTGCGCTCACAGCAGCCTTTCAGACATCTGTCTTTGACCCTACAGTATCGGCGGAATCTTCTGGAGAGGTTTCACAGCCAATCATCATAGTTGCCATTGCATAATGTTCAGAAATGAATTTCGCTTTACTCTTGAAGCAGATGTCCATCGTCTCCGTGTCTGAAGAGGCCGGGAAGAACGGTCCAATCAGCCTTTATTTTACAAAGGCATACGACCATAACCCTCAGTGTGGTGTTGTGGGGGGGGAGCTATCTCATACGACAGCTGGTCATCTCTAGTCATCCTCCACATATCTTTAACAGCTCAACAATATGTCGATACCATTCTCTGGCTGGTTGTATTACCCTTCATGTCACGTCATCCGGGGGCCAGTTTCCAACAAGATAATGAAACGCCCCTTACTACTCGCATATCTCTGGACTGCATTCATGCCGTTAATACTCTTCCTTGTCCAGCAAGGTCACCAGACCCTTCACCAATCGAACATGTCTGAGACATGGTGGGGCACAAGATTTGGACTCTCCAAAATATTGTAGATCTTGAGCAACAGCTGATGAATGCCTGACAGAATGTATTGCAGAATGACATTAGGACCCTCTATCTATCTTTACCGAGACGTATGCAAGCATATATCGTCACCTGTATAAGTACCATCCACTTCTGATTTGAAAATTCAAGCTGTAATCGTGAGCCGTGGATGAGGCCTACGACTTTGATATTTTCGTCATTTATTAACTGTGTATGAGCTGTACACATATTTATTTCATTAAAATCAACCACTTCCTTCATAGTGCTTTTATTTTTTTGCAAAAGAATGTATATAGGGAAAAGCAGCTCCCCGCAGTTAACCCGCGTAGTTTCCGTTCCCGTAGAAATACTGGTTTATACTCTATGTTACTCTCTGATAATGCAGCTTTCCATTGATGAAATAATTTTTAAAATGTTTTTGGTGGCTTAGGCGTGAAAGTGTAACAAACAAACAAACTCATATTCGTTTGTATAATATTATTAGGATGATTGTATCTATTATGTGAACTATTACTTACATAAAAGAACGATGGTATTATTTCTGATTTAGTATAAGTACTCTGGTTGTTTAGTTAACAGTATTTTCCCTGAGGCATTAATTTCATGTGTACTTGATATCATTAATAAAATGAAATACATTTTGCATATTTTATAAATAACAAAACCAGATCAATAAAATTTTTATTACATTTAATGTTTGCCAGTAACCATTTAAAATTATCATTTGCAACAAAGAAATCATTCATTATTCAAAAGGGAATTTTAGGCAATTTCTTTCCGAAACATTCAATTAGTTATCAATTACAAAATTTTCTGTTTGTTTTCGTTGTATTCACTGTTAATTTTCCATTTATGGATTAAGATTGTTTTTCGATTGGTTATTTATTCACGTCACACTTTGCAATAATTTGTATTATGGCTATTGGCGATAGACCTGTAACTCTAATTAAAGAGAACAGAAGTGAGACCCCTGTATTTGTGTGTGGGTCTTTTCAGAGTATGCAAATTCCGAATTTTACCAATTTCACCAGTTAAAACTTTTAATTATTTTGAAAAATGTGTTTGTTACCTTAATTTTGGGCATCTGTAAATATTTATTTAAAAGTAATTTAAATAGTATACTGGATTTACTCGAATCAAAGCTGCACTTTCTTTCCAATGTTAATACTACTGAAAATCGGATACGGAATAGATTTGAGGGCGGACAATTTGTTGGATGGGGAAAATGCAACATGATACTCACGGTTAGATCAATTATGTGTTCATGTATGGATTTAAAATTATTTGATACAGGTCAAATAAATTAATTATTCACTTCTTATTAATTATCATTTAATTATCTTTTAATTCCTTAAATATCGCATAAGGATAAAAAATTTCACACTATTTTTATTTTTTCACAAACATGTTTTGAGAACTTGAGGTGTGTCTTAGAATTGATGGCGGCTTAGGTTCGAATAAATAGGGCTTTTAAATATTTATATCATTAATGGCATCATAATTGCTGAGAGTCATTTTAAAAATTAAAACTTTTTAGCAAAGTTCTGGGACTTTAGCGAAATATAAAATTAAAAAAAAGAGTTGGAAATGAAATAACTTAAATTATAATTAAAATGCCCTGATTCTCATCTAGATCTCATGATTAAATATGACTTGTGAGAGAAAAAGTTCTTCAAAACACTTGGTTTCTTAATTGCTTAAAAGAATGAAATCTTACGAAGAGTAATATAAAGAGTAAAAAGGTGCTCACACACACTTTCACATATGCAAATTTAACATTTCCTTTGTTCAGGCAACTCATCGTAAAAATTCTTTTAAAAAGATATAACCCAATATAATTATTATGATAATAATGTCTGAGAGAATATAGTAATTTAAGTTTTATTTTTTATCCATTTTTCTTACGTGTATCAAACTAAAAAAAAAACGATGTGATAACACTATGCCTATCTTTTTGAAAAGAGAGAAAATAACAACATTTTGGGGATCTTTTGATGTGCATATAATTAAAGTAACTTGCTAATGTTTTTTGAAAAACACTTATTTTATAAAAGCAAGTAATTGAGTAGTAAGTTTACTTTTTTTCGCTCAGGTAAACACACACACACACCAATTAAAATCAACTGTTATAAATCAGATATAGTTTATTCATTTATATTCCATTGTTTCAGGAAATTTGAAATATATAATAAATGATATTTAAAAGTAGACCCACATTGATTTTTTTATAATTACAAAAATTCTAGTATGAAAATCGTTCTTAAAAAATAAGTGCAATTTTAAATTTCAACATTCATTAATTTTATTAAATTTTCAAGAGTCAAATAAATACTTTAAGAGAAACTTTGTATCTTCCTCTAATTATTTCATTAAAAAGGCCTTTCTTTATAAAATTCATTTTTTTCTGAATTTCAATAAATTATTCAACTTACTCAAACAATAATCCATGTTTACTGATTATCAGAAATAAAT
The DNA here is from genome assembly GCA_019973975.1 of Trichonephila clavata. Taxonomy (NCBI): domain Eukaryota; kingdom Metazoa; phylum Arthropoda; class Arachnida; order Araneae; family Nephilidae; genus Trichonephila; species Trichonephila clavata. The sequence continues at coordinate 131,939 of BMAO01007499.1, read as the reverse complement.
TGAGGAAAGCATGTGTTTTTTCATTCTTTCTAGATAATCTTCCATATATTTTATGTATGAGTTGATGATATACAGGACACAGTTAAAACATAACATTATTTCTAAAAAAATTATTAGAATTTGATTTATAATGTAACGTCGTGGAATTAGATTGAAGGTGTACGCCAAGCTAATTATTAAAGAATGCCTTATTACTGTGATCTAATCAAATGTTTATTTGACGACAACATTCAAAAGATCATTGGATAGAGAAAAAAAATTAGTTACAAGTGTTCGTTTGATACAGCCAGCTAGCTCTATTTCATATTAGTGTGTCCATAGGGGTCCGCTCTTTGCTTCTTTTTTCAGTCGCCCGTTGGTTACCGCCTCAGGTGTCTCTCGTCGGTATGGATCCGGAGGCTCCTGCCTTGTGCTTGCTTCCTATATCCGTCCTTAACGTCTCGCAGGTCAATCATCGGAGTCGATCGGGGTCCTCCCCTTCTTCCTTCGTCCACAGGCTCTCTTTTTAGAATCTCTCGTTGGAGTCTGTTCGGAGACTTTTCTTCTTTTTCGAAGTCCACTGTTTTAAACCCTAGGGACGGGTTCACTCCACGCCCCTCATCAATCCCCATTGGCTGGCCTCAGGGTTTTGCACCCGGCATCAACGGTCTTGCACGTCATCCATTCATGCAGAGATAACAAAAGTCCGGTCCCTCTCAAAGGTTCCCGGCGACAAGGGCCCGGCTGACATCTGTCACTTCAAACACCTCGCCGCCGCCTGCAGAGGCGCCAGCATTCAAGACGTACAATCACTGCCCATGAATAGAAAATAATGCAGCGATGCCCGGCCCATAGTGTCCGCCAGTCACACCGTCGCCGACGGTCCAGCTGTCTGATACAACACAATACCACCAAAGCCACGTGTTCCCGGCTGTGGATACGTTTATGAATAGAGGCGCTTTCTCCATTGTGACGACGTCACAACTCCTTCCCCCTGAAAACGTCCATTTCATGGACTTCTCTGGTCCAAGGTTGGATCCGTTCTTATGACTGACTCAAAAAAAGAATGTCTTAACAATGAGATCAACCAGGACAGCAATCCAATAAAAAACACTCAAAAATATGATAATAAGTAAATCCAAAATTCCATAACATTTTACACACTTTACAATAAAAATTTTAATTTCTGATCTTCGATTCTTTTCTTAATGTTACATCTTATCTTAAAATATTTGAATAAGTTAAATGCTAACATTGTACTAATATTACTATACGTTAAATCACACGTAACTACTGTACTAGACATCTATGTGCTTACACTTGGCTGAGAGACACAAAAGATTTTCAGTAACACATAAATTTTTGTTTCCACCATATACACACAATACAGTAATATAGTAATATAGACACAAAAATACAATAAAAAGGTAAAATTAATTAATAGGAAATTTTTAAATGACTGCTTATTCCAGTCTGTTTAATCCAATGACATTTCCATATAACTTTCTTTAATTAAAGTAAATGATTTTTAAAATTACATAAAAAAATAACTGTAAATACAAACATTTGGAATTATTTGGGCTAAACAACATTAATTTAAAGATAAATTTCCATCTTAGCACTTTGCACACTTTCTCACAATATTTATAACAAGTTATTCCACAATTCATTATCTTTCCCACTACAACGTTGGGTAAAGTGGTAATTATGGCACTATCTTAAAATACAATTAACCTCGTACTTCCTCAGCTCACGAAATGAACTCACTACATCTCTATTATGTACACGTAAGAAACTTTCCCACTGCTCTAATTTACCTTTGGTCGGTATGAATTCCGATCTCACACTCCTCAACCCTTCTAATACCAAGTCTATTTGCTTTACACGATTTTTCCAAATTTGCGCCAAGATGTCTATATCAACCAATCGACGTAAAGCAAACTGCGGTAACCGTTCCAAAACCTGAGTAGTTAATTTACATCCATAAGAAGATGCGCATACGATCTTAACCTCCTTTTCTAATGTAAATGCCAAATGGCATTACGTATGCGGCATACTTCTGATATCTCAGCATGAGTGAACGACGAAAGTACCACTTCCACAAATCCAGTACCGTGACCCACGAGGCCGCGCTATTCATTTTTTACAAGACCTTCCATTTTAACCAAAGATGAAACTCGGCTCGCGTCACCTGGTTCAAACGCGTATACTTAATACACGGGTACGGGTATCGGTTCACTTTTCTAAACTTAACAGCCGACAGTGTACGATTGAACTGCCCCATCTCGATTACACTCACATCCCTAGGATACCCAAACTCCTCTCCCAGAGTATTAATCAATCTCAGGTATATCCAAAAAGTTTTAATTTAAACGGTTTTCCTCTACTTAACTGGTTATCCCTCTGCATTAAAGAAATCGTCCCGGATCTGGAGGAAACCTTTCTTTATTTCTATCAACGACCATTCGTAAATAGTTAATTCTATCAGGCGGTAATTAAAGTGCAGTTGACTTTCCCTTAAAACACCCCGAAAGTCAAATCCATAAATAGCTTTACCGGATAGGGAATTCGTTTCTTTCTCTATTCCCTCCGAGCTATTTCTGTAACAAAATTTACAGATTCCGGCCTCCTACGATACAGTTTTACTAAATTTACACGATAAATTGCACTACGATCCCTTTTTCTGGGTAAATCGTAATTAAATTCTGAACTTGTCATTTTACCAGCCCCTAACCAATTCTTATCAATACCCTTTGAATTGGGGGGAATCAAACGCATTGTTGATTTATCCCCGACATCTTTCCTAACAACTGCGCACGCGTAAATTTCTTTCCCTTTCCTATGTTCCGCTTTTATACTAGCCTTGTAGGGTTTTGAAAACTTTTATGACCTACTGTTAGGCCCACTCCCCTTTCAACTCCACTTGCCTCCTCTTCCTTACTCTTAATTTCACAAATCAATGTTGCAGGGATAGTAAAACCCTTATCTACTATCAATGCTCGAGAACTTACTCCTATGTCATCATTATTTATTACTGGCTGTGCAACCGTCGTCACAGCTGTAACACTCTCCTTAACTGCCCTTGACCCCACTTCCATTCACAATCACGAATTCCAAAAATATCGACTTCTTTCCCTTTCTCAAGCCTAGACAGTTTATCCTTCTCTTTTCCTACCCTCTCACTTCGGACGGGGATTAACACACGTGCGTTTCACCGGGGGGTCACAAATCTCAATTCTAACTTCAGAAGGCATGGCGGTTTTTTCACTTTTACCAACATCCGGATTACTTACCGGCCTACACTTTTTAATCGGTTCACTAACTTCCATGGACCGATTTCCTGACAAATAACTCCTGTGCGCAATTCTCGACTTTATCTTCTGCTTTTAGATGAGATTCCCGTTTTTGTAACTTATCCCGGCGTGCAGCTCTCAATCGTTCTAACTCTCTTTCCCTCATTAGCTTACGCTCTTCAAACCCCTTTTTTAAGTTCCCTTTCCTTATTTTCACGTTCACGTTCAAGTTCCGTTCCTTATTTTCGTTCACGTTCCTGTTCCTTATTTCACTTTCCCGTTTTTCTTCCAAAATACCCTCCAACAAACATTTAGCTAATTCTTCACCATAGTATTCACTCTGACAAATTCTATTCTTAATTTCTATCTTAGGTAAAGTATTATCGGCTTCGACTCCCAATTCTTTCGCCATTTCTACCAATACTTCTTTTCTTTGCCTTAATAAGTACGCCATGATGCACTAATACACACAAACCAAAACTAAGCTTAATTGTCACAAAAATTATACAAAACTCAACGCACACTAGAAATACACTAGACCTAGACTTACTATAATTCACAAAATCCTAAAAACAAAGCAGTACTCTCCAAAGTAACTGTACCAATGAAACAAGTATAACTACTGTATACTTAACTATATTTCACAAAAAGCACAAATCTTAAAAAACAATACAGTACTTACACAGTAACTGTACCACGAACAAGTATAACTACCATATACTTAACTAATTTCACAAATGTGCGCAAATCTTAAAAACAATACAGTACTCTACACAGTAACTTACAATGAAACAAGTATAACTACTGTATACTTAACTATATTTCACAAACAACAATACTAATAAATCGCACATTTATACATCATACAAAACTTAAAAAATCTTTCTAGTCTCTCTTTCTAGTGTTTTCTAACTTTACCTAGTACGTAAATTCTCATACTACCAAATTTTACATACATTAATCATAACACATAATAATAATCAATTGCTGCCCCGAGTATAATCTCAAAGAAAGACTCACCTTTCTGTTTGGAATCACCGCCAAAATCTATGGCACACCTGGACGGGAATTCACAGCACACTCGGGATATCTTGAGACATCTGGGAACGCTTTAAAGAACACTTGGAAATACACTTCGATTGCACACCGCTCGTTTCTTTTGTTGATTCACCAGACACAATTCACATCAGGAACTCCGGGAACTTCTATCAACAGGAACACACTTTAATGATAGAATGGACGCACCACAGTAACTCAGGAGAAATTTGCGTTGTCTAAAGTTCTTTTATTTCTCTCGCCCACACGGCTGGCATTTTCTCTTTGTTATTTCTTTTTTCTCAAAAATTAATTTAAATAAAAAAGGATTCGGGCATTTAATTAATTAGCCAAATGCCTATCCCACCGCTGCCACCAATTTAATTAGCTGTAACGTCGTGGAATTAGATTGAAGGTGTACGCAAGCTAATTATTAAAGAATGCCTTATTACTGTGATCTAATCAAATGTTTATTTGACGACAACATTCAAAAGATCATTGGATAGAGAAAAAAAATTAGTTACAAGTGTTCGTTTGATACAGCCAGCTAGCTCTATTTCATATTGGTGTCTCCATAGGGGTCCGCTCTTTGCTTCTTTTTTCAGTCGCCCGTTGGTTACCGCCTCAGGAGTCTCTCGTCGGTATGGATCCGGAGGCTCACGCCTTGTGCTTGCTTCCTATATCCGTCCCTAACGTCTCGCAGGTCAATCGTGGAGTCGATCGGGGTCCTCCCCTTCTTCCTTCGTCCACAGGCCTTCTTTTTAGAATCTCTCGTTGGAGTCGTCCGGAGTCTTTCTTCTTTTTCGAATCCACTGTTTTAAACCTAGGGCGGGTTCACTCCCCGCCCCTCATCAATCCCCATTGGCCGGCCTCAGGGTTTTGCACCCGGCATCAACGGTCTTGCACGTCATCCATTCGTGCAGAGATAACAAAAGTCCGGTCCCTCTCAAAGGTTCCCGGCGACAAGAGCCCGGCTGACATCTGGCACTTCAAACACTTCACCGCCGCCTGCAGAGGCGCCAGCATTCAAGACGTACAATCACTGCCCATGAATAGAAATAATGCAGCGATGCCTGGCCCATAGTTCCGCCAGTCACACCGTCGCCACGGTCCAGCTGTCTGATACAACACAATACCACCAAAGCCACGTGTTCCCTGCTGTGGATACGTTTATGAATAGAGGCGCTTTCTCCATTGTGACGACGTCACAATAATAACACTTAGATATATTAAGTTAATAGGTTCTGTCCTTTTGTTTTTTCTTAAAAATATTTAGCCGAATTAAGTTTCCCAGAATTCAATTCTTAATTTTAATTTTTAGATTGAATAAACTTCATTTATCTTAGAAAATAATCATGATTTGATTATTTTCTAGGAATCTGGGTTTCTGAAACCTTAAAGTATATCGGCAGAAAAAAATAACCTTATCTACTTTTCTCATAAAGGGTGTTCCAAAAATATCGTTCAAACTGCTTAGATAGATTCTTCAGTTGGAGAACATAAAAAATGCTCAAAGAACTGTACCTGTACAATCCGTAGTATGAAAATAAAGTATTTCGTCACGGGCAATGCAAGGAAAAAATAAACAACAATATTGCAAATATTTAAAAAAAAGATAGATGTTCATAGTGTCCGCCGTGTTTATCGAGGCAGCTTTCAGCGTTTTGTAGAATGAATGACTGCATAGATTGCAGCAGCGTGGTGTTCCCGAAGAACGCAGCAGACGGCACACAGTCTTTTGTGTTTTATGTTAGATACGCCGTTGCCCATAGGACAAAAATCTAATTGTGTGAGATTCGGTGATGGTGGTGGCCAAAAACTAGTCTCTCAGTGGCCGGGTTGTGGCATATCCATCCAATCACTTACGGGAGCATAGAAATGTACCGGGGCCTCAATCATGAACCGTCATATTCATCGTATTTTTCTCGCAAAAAATGAATCGTACAGGTACAGATCTTTTGGTAATTTTTATGTACACCCAAAGAGGAACCTAATGGTGCAGAGTTTTGGTGATATTTATAGGACAACCTGTGTACTATTTGTTGAAAAAAATTATTTTTGCCCTGTCTGATTCTTTTCTTCAGAATGAGTGATTTTAATGATTATAATGATATAAAAAAAATTGGCAGACTATATAATATTATTGCAAATTTCTTGTGAGACAATAAATGTCTTAAATACAGCGTGGTATAAGAACTGAAGGATAAATGAATGCAAAAATACGTTGCTTTAGCTTAGTTAAAAATGATCAGAAAAAAAATATAAGGGCCTTCAAACATTTTGAATACATTTTTTCTGTTAAACTGATTCAGTGATAAAAAAAAAGCTTTTATCTTTTTCAAAAAATATATTAAAAATTAATTTTTTTAAAGATTTTATATGATTTATGAGTTTTATCTTAAGTAGTTTCTTGTGATTTCAAAGCAATTTCTTTAATGAATTTTAAAAAAAAAGAACGTGAAAAGAGTTCATGCTAATATCCCTTTAAAGGATGGATAAAATAAAACTATAAGATAAATTCACTTTAGCGTCTGGGCTGTAATTAAACTTCTTTAGAAAACTTTTAAAGACCGATTATTGTATTGAATACCTTTGTCTCTTTTCAATAACGGCCATTAAAATGAAGACTGTTGTTAAAAGCCACCATTTAAAATAACGCAATATCGTCTTTTGTTCTTTCGTTATTTGGCAGGATAACTAATGAGAGAAATAAGTTGCAATTATAAATATAATTAGTCTGCATCTTTTGCATAGTGCTCATGCAAAGAAAGCACTATCTCTGAAGAATTATATTCATATATATTCATAAATGAGATTTGATTAAGTATCATACATAATCAAAAACTGGAGCTATTCAGTGTCTTTCCATCTCAATCATATTCATTGTTATTAACGTGAACGTTTCTATAGAAAGAATCTCTAAAGGAAAACCCATTCATTTTCGGGGAATACAATTAACATGATTTAATGTTGGATTGTTTTTTGACATTCTTATTAAGGATTGATTTCAGAAAGTCTCCCAGCACAATTTGTCTTTGTATTTTCTCTGTTCTTTATTCTGAAAGGAATAAAGAACAGAGAATTTAATTTCATTTTTGGGAATACATAACCGTTATAAGAAATTATTCAGAAAGATATAACTAAATTAAAATTTATAACACTAGTAATATAAAAAAAAGATTTCAGTCAATTAACAAAAAATAGTTTAGATTAGTTAATTCTTATGAAATAGTTGCAATTAATATAAATATGTATATACATATCACATAATCACAATATTAAGTGTCAACTAACTTTTATTTATAATCATTAAAGTGCTGTGTTGTCATCCAAAACAATCATGTATATAAAATTTCAGTTTAACTTTTCAGCTTTGAAACGTGAGAAAAAAAAACTTTTAAAATTTTGAACCAAGTCGTTAAAAATGGAAAGTGGCTGTATCAATAATTCATTATATAATTAATTTCAGTCAATAATTTTAATTAATTATAATTTAACTATCGTACTGTTACCAAGACAATATTGTATAGAAAATTTCAGCTCAAATTAGCGCTTTAAAATGTGAGTAAAAAAACCTTTTCAATTTTTGACACAATTCGTCAAAATGGTCGCTAATTACGCTAAAAATGATGCCAACGTGGCTACAATTTTAATTCTTTGAATAATTAGTTTTAATCAATTAATTTTTATTAATTACAGATAAATTACTGATTGTCATCCAAAATAAGCATGTATATAAAATTTCAGCTCAACTGAGTGCTTTAAAATGCATTTTATTAACGATTGAAAATTTGAATAAGGTAAATGTAAGGAGAGAGTAAGCTAATAATAGGAAATGAAAAATTAACAAAAAAAAATCAAATAAAAAATAATTAAATAAGTTGAAAAACGTTAACTGAAAAATGTATAACAATTATATGAACATTTGGGTTTTTACTTATAATTAAATAACAATAATAATCTTCTTAATTCTTAGTGTGATTTTATCTTAAACAATCTTTTGCTAAAATAATCAAGAACCATTAACCGAGATGAAATATTTGCATGTTTGTTATTGAATTCGTACAAGATAACCCTCAGGAGTTTAGATTTCCAATTCAGGACTAGTTAATTTTCGGGTTCCCGGTTAACTACACTGCTGGCCACCGTAAATGCAACACACCGAAGAAAGCACGCAAATAACATGAAATTTACAACTACGTTAGCGGAGGTGAGATATGCAAATGATTAGAATTTCAGCACAGACACACATCACACACGCCTGCGGCAACACCTCAAAGCGCTATTTAAGGCTTGGAGATTTCGACGATTTCAAGTTCGGCAATTATGTTTTTCTTGTGGTTTTTAAAAAAAACGATCAGTTATGTCTCGTAGAAAACAGCGATCAGCTTTTAAAACAAGTATCCGAGTTCGACAGAGGAAGGATAGTGGCCTGCCGAGATTGTGGATTATCTTTCAGGGAAATTGGTAGTCGTGTTGGACGAAGCCAAACAACTGTAATGCGGATATTCGACCGTTGGATGCAGGAGGGTACGACGGACCGACATGGTCGATCACATCCACCTCAGTGCACCACTTCACGTTAGGACAGGCAAATTGTGTGCATGGCAGTGACGGATCGCTCAGTCCCATCACGAACTATAGCACAGCACATTGAGTCTGTAACGCATCATTCAGTGTCTGCGCGTACCATTCGACGCCGTTTACAGCAGAGTGGTCTGTCCGCAAGACGTCCATTGCTTAGTCTACCCTTGACGCAGAACCACAGACGTCTCCGCCGCCGATGGTGCGATGAAAGAAGGATGTGGGCAGCAGAATGGAAATAAGTTGTCTTTACTGACGAGTCACGCATCTGTCTGCAACACCACGATGAACGGATTCGAGTCTGGAGACACCGTGGAGAGAGGATGCTGAACAGCTGTGTTATGCACCACCACACTGGTCGTGCACCGGGTATTATTGTATGGGACGGTATTGGATATCACTCTCGCACTCTCTAGTCCGCATTGCCGGTACTTTAAGCAGACAGCGCTACATCTCCGAGGTGTTGGAGCCAGTTGTCCTTCCTTACCTTCAGGGCTTGGCCACAGCCATATTTCAACAGGATAATGCGCGACCACACGTGGCACGCATTGTCCAAAGGTTCCTCGTCAATCACTAGATTGAATTGCTTTCTTGGCCAGCTCACTCTTCGATCTTTCGCTGATAGAAAACATGTGGTCCATGGTTGCTCAACGATTGACCCAGATTACACCTCCAACTGTCACACCAGGTCAACTTGGGCAACGTGTGGAAGCTGCTTGGTCTGTTGTACCCAAAGAACACATCCAAAGTCTCTTTGAATCAATGCTGAGGCGTGTGGCAGTGGTGATCTCCAACAATGGTGGCTACTCTGGCTACTGATTCTGGCAGGAACCACACTTCACAGAAGTCTATAAATTTAATCATTTGATACTTGGCCAACATGTTATCTTTAAAATAAATTTTGTTGTGTCTTTCTTGGTGTTGCATTTACGGTGACCAGCAGTGTAATTCGAAAGATTGAGTCCCAAACCTGGCATGAAATTAGGACCAAACGACGTGATAAAAAACGAAAATCACTAAGCAATTTATTAATTATTAGGCTCACTTAATTCATACTTGCATGAGGGGAAGATATCTATTTCTTCAATTCTAAATCATCAAAATGCGCTTATTTGTAAGCACCAAACAAATTGTAGGCCTATGGCACTAATTATTCAATGAACTGAGAATGGATATCAAAGAAACATATTTGTTAAATCCGAATCATATTAAAACCAGTTTGGGTGATCTCACTATGCGCGATTTGATTTAATAATAAATAAGGTGTAGAGAGAATTATTTGTTTTATAGCTGAGATAAATATTTATTATCTCCTCTGACATTTTAAATATGAACCAATTTCCCTTAAGCTGCGCATATATCTCACATGCACTGCAACTCCTGTACATACACTTTTCCTCTCAATTAGACTTAGATTAAAATTTTTATAAAAAAAACAAGTTAGCTCTTGAGGAGAAATCTTGCGAGAGATAGCCCGTTGCAGGAATCGGGTTCCGAAGTAGGGAGGTATGCCTTTTCCCTATCCTGTGGAATTTATTTTCATTGATAATAATAGACATTATGATCTCGGCTTTCTATTTCTATTTCCGAACTTTTTTCGTATCAATATTTTTTTCCTACTTTTTGTCCAACTTCCGTATTATAGATATAGATATATAATAATTTTTGTGTGCTAAATTTATTTAATAATTACTTATTATTGTCATTAAAATATTAATCATAGATTGTGTTCAGCATTTTATACACAACCCTTTCTTTGGCTTCAATTTTTTCTCTCTTAACGTTGCATATTTTAAAATAAAGAATGTTTTTTTTTGCTAATATACTTCGATAATCAATTCCTAAGTATAACACTAGGAACCATTTGAGGTAATGGGAGTACATTTTGCATGCTGTTTGGTTCATTCCTAACTGTATAGACAAGACATGAGTGAGCCCGTTTTTGTCATTCATCTTCTTTCGATTCCTGAGGAGATATTACTGCAGGACTAGTACTGCAAATAAGGAACAGGGGTAGAAACTTGTCCTGATAGCATTATTTCTAGGTTGCTTCAAGTAAATATCAAACGTAACAATTTTTATTGAATCGTTCAAGATCTCATTGTTCTCCATTGTACAGAAAGAATCCTAAACTCTTTAATTGATCTACTTTCTTAGCTCCAAGAAAAGGGCATTGTTTTACTGTTTCGATCACTTTTTTCAACATGAAGAAAATTTCTATTAATTCACAATTTTTATTCTTTATACCTAAGAAGTTACATTTCCTTTGACTTTATTTTGAATCTGTTATTAGTTCTAGAGAAACTAGGATGACAAACCATAATAGAAACTCCTTGTAGGTGATTAATAACTATTGATAAATGAAACTCTTTTTAAAGTAGATGTGAGATAAACTGACAAATATCAGCATTTATATGACCTTTGAAAACACCGCTATTTCAACGATAATTTCAATATATTTTCTAAACTATATAAGAGACATGACAAGAAGGATCCAAATACGCACACACATATATTTATTCCCAATTTATGTATAAAAGCATTTTCCAGAATAAGATATTTCCTTTGTCAATAACTAGCTTTTTATGCTTTACAAAAAGAGTTAGTAACCTAAAATATTTACTAAGAACAAACAAATGAGTTGAAAACATGTATTTTATTCATAAATATGACATATTTGTATCAGAAAATTAACGCTTTCTGATGCGAACGAAAAACAACAGAAAAGAAAAAACGCACAAACCAGTAGAAATATTTTTTAAAAAGCTTAAATATTGTGTCAAAAACATTACTTTTCTTTACGATTCTACCTGACACACCAACAAAGAAAAATATCTGAAACCGATCCTAAACACGTCAATTTTGCAAAGATAAAAACATCTTTTTGATATGTTTCAAACACAAGGTTTCCTGGCAATTTTCGCTATCCAATATCCGTTCTACAATACTTTTAAATATTTCCACATTTTATCATTTTCCATTTTCTTCATACGCATGTTGCGAAAAACTGCATTTTTGTCTTTGTTGAATCCAATTGAAAAATGGCAAAAATTCTGAGTTTCTGTTAATCTTTTTAGGGAGGATTTTGGACATTGCTTTCTTTTTTTTTCACCACCGAAAGGGACTTTTTATTTCGAATTGGCTTTGAAAAAGGCACATGTATTATTTGCAGAAAATATTCCTTTGCTGAGGAAATATGAACTGAAACGACACAAAAACACTGTTCATATGTACAGACACAATTCTTTAAGTGAGTATGATGTATTTGAGAGAATCTTTACAAATCCTTCAAAAAAAAGTGGAGATAGCTGGTAATGAAGCGCTGTTCTAACCGATTCTGCTATTTGCGCAATGGTTTGAAGCCTCTTCTTACCCACCGCTGCATAAATCTTTTCGATGTTCTCAGCGGTGCGGGAAGTCTGCCGATTTCAGAGTTTCCGTCGTCTTCGGCACTTTCCTTGCTCTCTCTGAAATGTCGATGCCACTCATTGCGTTCCCGATAATGTATCAATACCGTACACATGCTTAAACATTTTGTAAGTCTCCGTAGCACTCTTTCCCAAGCGAACAAAAAATTTGATGTTAATTTTCTACTCAACAAATGCCATTTCTTTCAATCACCGGGCACTAAATGCACCCGTCTATGAAATATGAAACCGTGGGGAGCACCGAAACTTTTAGAAAGATGGAAGGATGCAAAAACACAGAAACGTTATCATAGTCGCTCTACTGCAAAAAACTTATGTTCAGTCCGGGAACGTTTAAATCCTACTGTGTGTGTATGTATGTATGTATGTATGCGTGTGTGGTGTGTTGTACTGCTTTATTTGCAACAACGATTATTTAAAAACATTCAGATTTCAATAATATTTTGTCTGAATGAAATTTATTTCTGTAACGGATGAAAAAGAAATAGCTAAGTGAAATTTGTAAGATCTTTATTGCTATTCAGTATCAGAGTTGTTTCTCGGTAGACGATTCCAAAACGATAAATATAATTAATAACAAAATTATAGTTCTATTAAAGGAAATTCTATTTCCCATTTATAATCTAATTTTCATGTCTAAATATTCGAGTATTAAACTCATGGGTTTACTTTCTCGGGGAAGATCTCTCAACCTTTAAATTTTAATCCCATTTAATTTTCCTGTATGACGTATTACTCTTCATGATCAGCACTCGACGTTGGGTTGTACTGAAGAAAAGGCGTTTAAAGTCTGTCTTCATGAATGAATAAAAACATTTTACCTAAAAGTTTTCATGTTCCTTTTAAAAGAGCCCGAAGACCAGTGATACACCGGCATAGATTAACTGAATGGTAGAGCTTGAAATAATTTTTACTAAAAAGATTCCAAAATATATATACATCTGATTATTTTGAATGTATTATATTTGAAGAAAACTATTCTTTTTCCCCGGCTTAGTTGGAATCATATCCCTACTACTAGTTTCAATTAAGTTGTTACATCTAGATTTAATTATAAATTATATTGCTGTTCTCAAAATCTCTCTGATTTCTATCAAAGGGGATTATATATGAAGAGATTATTCCGATAGCAATGAATAATATTTTAACAATGAGGCAATTTTCTGTGTTATGTAGGATTATTTTTGCTGCCTAACTTCAAAAGATCCTCAAAGATTTAAAATTGAAAAAGAAATGTGAGATAAATTTGAGAAAATTAAATATCTTCATCTCCTTTACAGTTTTGAATTCTCATAATTGAGTTTTCTTCCCGAAATTCGACTCGTTGAAATTAAGTTGCGTTTTAAAGGTTAGGTTAATTTAATTTTGCTTTAATTTGAGTTCCCTGTAATTTGCTATTGATCAAGAGTTGAATCTAAAGCAATTGTCTTACGATAAAATACTGTTTAAATAAAATCAAATAACTCCTTAGATAAATGAAACTCAATTTGCTATTTTTGATTAAATTTTTTTGACTAATGATACCATAACTTTCTTTTACTTCAAAATTCACTTGAAATTTGATGATGGAATAAATGTTTGCTTCACATATTTCTGCATCACTAACATAAAACTATTATGTCATATTCTGATAACCACAATTGGTAGTATTTAATACAAATTAGAAACTACATAAACTACTGTCTGCATTTTAAAGAGACAGTTTTGGTCGATGGTGTTAATTTTAAAATACTGATACAGAAAATACAATAACCAAACTTAGGAGTCAAACAATTTTAAGAATTTATGATTAGTAAAAATTAAGTATTCACCGCATTTAGTTTTCGCGTAAATAAAATTATATTACTTCTAGAAAACAATCTTTGGAAAGAAATATCAAAATAATTAGCATTTAAAACCAATTGAACGAAGTAGGAGTCGGAAAATAGATACCAAACTCTACATAAAGTTAAGGAACAGGATTCTTCTTAGGAAATCATCCTTGATTATGTTGTTTAGTTATGAGAAGATGGTGTTATGCCTTGCATAAGAAGGAGGTAAGTCTACCAGCATATGTTGGAATTCAATCGCATGATTATGATTGCGATCAATCGAGAATCTGGTTTATCGATCCACTATACTAATACTTGAATTGATCGTATATATAATCCAAACATTGTCATACGTATATGGGATCAATGGGTTTAAGAAAGCCATACAAAATGTCAAGCACTACATCAACGGCCAAAACCCGAATTGATAGGCAAGTTATCAGGTGGGTCTTGAAGAATCGTACAGGCTCACGTGTACTTTCAATCAGGGAATGAGTTTGTTTGCAATACTACAAGTTTCCGCACGAATAGAGTGAAGACATTTTGAGCAGCAAGTACTGCTTGCACGGCAGCCATTACTGAGGCTACAATTTACGCTACAGTCCAAAGATGGACAATGCCAGTGAGGCAGTCAGCGATAATCCAGGAGACAGTTATAGTGCCATGTCATCTTTCAGGACAGTTCCGGTTTGATATGCAATACCATGAAAGATGTATTCATGTTTTGAATACATGAAAAAGAACTCGCACGTGCCCTGCTTCGTCATAAAGGCCTGCACTTTATGTGATGGCATGAGGAGCCATTGGGTACATGACATGTATTTCTAGCAAAACATTTATCACCTGTTAACTCCGGTGGCTCTGTCTAATTCCTAAAGACTTCGAAAACGTCTTCTTGATGCTAAAAAAATGTTCGATTCTTACCCTGGTTACCCCATTATCTATGTGTCTGATCCGTTGGAAACATGTGCTCATGGGATCCTGAGAGAATTGGCAGTCATTCTCTAACGACTATGTTTGTCGAGTGGCATAGAAAATGTAGCATGAAATCAGTGGAGTAATGGAAAATAATTGCCCCTCCCCCTCTCAAGATCAGGTTTGGGGCCCCAAACCGGATCTTACAAATGATTACTAAACCAAACGTAATGTACCTTTACACATCACATAAATATATTTAAACAGTTAACTTATAACTGAATATAAAAAATCAACCTTATTCTGAGTAAGCGAAGTAAATAAAGTATAACATTAGAGAGTATTTATAGTATTTATATTAAAATGAAAATGTAACAACAGTCGAAAGATAACACGGTAACTTAAATAAAAATAATACACTAAGAAAGACACGAAAACTGTAAAATAATTTTCAATTTTAAATTAAGTATTGCTTACCTTATTTTTCGTTTCTGAATCGCAGAATAAGCTTGATCTAAAGTTCGATTTATATTCTAGCATAAATACTGCCACTCTTAAAAATGAGAGTTATTTTTATGATGCAAAAATGACTTACTGAAAAAAGAAATAGAAAACTGATACATTCCGCGCGTCCTAAGACAAAGACACAACTGCTTTACTAATTCACAGACTAAAAGAAAATGTGTTCCCTTAAATCTGTATCTATGGAAGCACCTGTTTCTTCGCTTTCATCTTCCGACTCCTTTTCTTTAGATAGAGTATTCTTATTAGCTGAAATTTCTGAAACTGTGTTTTTCTTGTGAATTAATTTTCACTTCCATGATTTGTTCATCAGGTTCCCTGGCATTGCTATTACTAGCACTTACACAAAATTACGTACTTGCAGATAGTAAAAAGTTAAACAATTTTGCATATTTGCTATTAATATTATACTTTTCCTTTCAAATTTTTCGTTTTTGAGAAATACTCAAAGTTTTTTTTAATACCACTCATTTTAAGGCCACTTTTCTTCTTGACTTATTAACGAAATACCATTTTTTGAACCAGAATATTAAATTCTGATTAAAAAGAACCAGTTCTAATATTGAAAGCGAGAAGTGAGATGGAAATGTTTTTGAAGGAAAGGGACACACCATGTATTTAAATGCACTGAATATAAAAATAGAGGTGTGTATGCTCTAAAAGCAATTTTGGAAACGTTTGTCATTGTGCTTTATTTGATTGAATTCTCATATATCTAAACCAAAAAAATCATTTAAAATGCTCCCATGCTTTTCCGAGTATCGTAATACTATTTCACGCGAAAAAAAGCGTAGCAGATGTACGTTATTTACCGACTTCGCTAAATGAAAATTAAATACATGAGGGGGGGGGTAGAGCTAAAGTTGTCACTAAGTTACTCTGCAACTAGTGTTAAAAAGTATATAAATCACGCTTTTTTCTCTCTCTCTACTGCTAATGTAAAGTATACTATAATAATAACTGTGTGATTTTTTTTCATCTTTCTACCATTATATCCGATTCTTCATCTGAATTTAATTTTATCTGTTAATAATTTAGATTTTAAAAATCCCTTTAAAGAAAAATATCTCTCGTCGCGGGAATTACAGCACATCAGACAAAATGTTTTTTTTTTTAAATTTGGTTATTGGATCAAAGATATCTAATGAGAATCTCAAAGTTGAGATTTTGAATGTCAGATCGCCAATGGGAAAATAGTTTAAATGTTGGATTTTAAAAATTCTACAGCTGATTTTGAGAAAATCTACATAAATGGCGTCAATCAGGCAAAAAGCCCCCTTGAAGTTTTGCGCCCCCCGAAGTGCGGGGGTTGCGGGTTGGTACGTTACGCTACTGCATGGAATGTATGCGCGTGATTTACCAGTATCTGCCATCTAAACATAGTTGGACTCGGTACTGAAGTATTTATCAGCTGTTTAAAATTTTAGAGACAGTAGTTGTGTTTACTAATTTCGGACCCAGTGCACCACAATTTACTTACAAATTTAATCGTTTTCTAAAATAATTATACGTATAATAAGTAAAGTTCCTTCATTTGCGATTTTTCTGGTGTTAATATTTTAGCGGCTAACATAGTGCTATATTCTCTATTATTAAAACCTTTATGACTTCTAAAAACGAAAATGGGAGGATAAATTCTTCAAAGCTAACTTTGAGTTTATCCAATTTATCTCAAAATTTCAATCTTCGGTGTTTATCACTACAAGTTTTTTCAGATTTCCCTCTCTTAAAAAATAATTTTATTGGACAGGAAGACCTAAAAGTTTGCATGTCATATAATTTATATATTCCTTTTACAAAGAGTATATTTTTAGAGGTCTTATTTAGAATTCATATTAAGAAAGCTGAAAGGAAAATTCTTTATTCAATTCCATTTTCTTTCATGAAAATAAAAAATATTTTTCTTCTTAATACCACGAACAAAACAGCTAACTTCTGTCAGATGTTGGTGAAGAGAAATGTTTACACCTAATTTTTTAAATCGCCATCTATAAAATAAGAAATACATATACTCTCAAGAAAACAGAAAATGTTTCGTTCCAATAACGGATGAAATTTTTTAAATATTTGAGATATGAATCTAATTTAATAAAGAGTGATGTGCAAATTCCAAAAATATATTATGGAATTTCTTTTCCCTACTTCTGTTTTTCTTTACAAGAGGAAAAACAAAAAAAATTGTAAGCTTCGTTTTACAAATCGTATCCTGCAAGACTATTTGAAATCACATACTGTAAAGTATTTGACTTCAAATAAATTTAGAGAGAAGTTTTCGTTACAAATATTATTTTTATTGCACATATTTTATTTCCTTCTTAAAAAATTTCTGTATTTAAGAAAATGTAACTGAAAACGAGAATTACTAGAAAAAAACAGGAACAATTCACTTTATTGTATTGCTACAAAAATAAAATGTATCAATGTTTTTCATTTCTTTTACATGACAAATTGTACAGATTAGTTGATTTTTTTAAGAAAAATGTGCTAAATCTGTCTATGGGAGGACTGTTTAAATAATTATTGGGGAATATAATATTGGTCTTTATATCATTTTTAATTAATATTCTAAATATTTACAATAATGCATTATAATATTTCAATTAAAAAAACCTTACATGCAAAACATTACCAATATTATCTAACTTTTTCAATTCGATAAAATATATTTCAAAAATGACTCTATTGCTTCCACTCTTCGATTTCACAAACTTTTTTAGTAATTTTTTGATGTAGTAAATATCGATGCAAGTAAAATGATAATACAACGATTACTCGATTACTCTTAATAAAAATTTATTGTAATTTCGAATAATATAAAATGTTCTCTATAAGTAAATATTCTACAACATTTAAAGAGGAGGTAAAGGAAATATGTGCTCATTGGTAAGTTTATCATATGTTAAAGTTTCCTTTATTTTGGAAAAAATATGAATAAATATAACTCTCTCTATATATATTATTCATAACCATCACTACTTTCAAGTATAATGTTTTTTTACTAATTATTGCTTTTTATTATTCCTTAAAAAAAGAGCCATTTTATTGGTATATTTCGATCTATACTTAATTAGTTCATAAATCACGCTAGTTTTTGATTTATACACTTGCTAAAAACAAAATGGAATACCCCAAAGACTAATTACTAAAAAAAAAGTTTAAAACGTCAGCAGCATTTATCAAATGAAACTTATCGACAAATTTCCGTTTTTGAAACCATTCTAGAGCTAGAGTTTTTTTTTTTTAAAACAATTTCCATTAACCCAAAATCTTCTATTCAATTATTTACTAATGTATATAATTGAATATTGAACAAACTTTCGAGTTTCAGAATTTTATTTCTCTGGAAGAAATATATAAAGAGTATTAGATTCTATAAAATTTTAATTTCTTGAAGATTTTTTTTAAGCTTTAGAAAATAAATCCTTGAAAAAAGAATAATTTACCTTCTTAAATAATATAAAATAAACATAGATAAATAATTTATAAAATGTCTTACAAAATATTCAAAATGTTATATTCTTTATTATTTGAAAAATTAAAGAAAAGTACAAAGTATATTTTTATTACTTGACCTTTTAAATGTTTATTGATTTATTACCTTTTTGTGTGTGTGGAATGCAAAACGTTATATAGTTATATAATCATTACATTTTTATATAATGTTATATATTTATATAATCGTTATATATTTATATAATGTTAATATATTTATATAATCATTATATATTTATATAATGATAATGTATTTATATAATCATTATATATTTATATAATGTTAATATATTTATATAATCATTAAAGAAATATATAAATTCATATTATTTGCATTTTTTATTTTCTATTACATTTTAGAATATGCTCAAAAATTGATGCGCCCTTATACGGTAATAACTTCCATTTTTTGCAATATGAACATGGTGTTAAAACATTCGGAAAGATTTGCTCTTTTAAATAAAGTAGATTTTTTTAACAGGCAAAGTTCTTCATATTAATAATTAATTATAGTTCTTATCATTTCATGCTTTTAAAAAAAATTGCACTTCATGGCAAAAAAGTTAATTTATGTCTAAATTAATACCGTTTCATAATAATTATGGTTAAATTAATAACGTTTTATATTAAGCTGTAATAAAATACAACTTTTATTTTCCCTCTTAATTACTAAATTTCTTTCAAAATCCTTTTAACGATTTTATTAACACGATATATTAATCGTGGAAGACTAGTGGTTATGTAGAATTCTGAACTCGGGAATTGAGTATTGAGGGTGTTGGTCCTGGTGTTTGAAGACCCGCCGCGTAGAGGGGATGATGCGTGTTAAATTTGGTGAGCCTCGATGTCTTCTTTATGTTTGGTGTTGTAGTTAGGAGAGGGGATGCCAGCTTAGCTATCACCCTTGTCACCTGGCAGTGGTTCAAAATTACGTGGTCCGTCACCACATGCTTTATAATGCGACGTTAATATTTTTCACTCACTTTAGCGCCATTAGGGAAATATCTTTAAAACTACTAATAATCTGCAAGCTTACTCCATAAGATGCGGGATTAGAAAATATCAAAACATAAATTTTCGTACTTCAACAAATATATCTAGGAAGGCGTGATTGTTTTCGGCTGACAGAAACTATTGGAAGACCACCAATGACACAAGTAATATGAATGAATGCTATAATTGTTCTGAAGATATAAATAATTTTTTTCTTCATTAACACTAAGTATTAGTGTGCTAAGTTTTATTGAAGTGTCTTATGCTGGAATTGTTTTAATAACGGAATCTCTCTCTTTGTTTTTTTTCCACCTTTCTCTCACACATACATGCAGGTATTATACTTATCATAATATTCCGGAAATCATTCTACAAGAAAAAACTGAAGAGAGCTTTGTCTCTCTTTGAAACACTCAATATACGAAATCCGATCATTCTTTTCCAAAAGAGAATTTTTTCCAACCATTTCACAAAGACTGTCACTTTTTTACAAACTATAAAATGACGAAATTCCTCACTGGGAACAGTAATTTTAAAGGGTACCTCAATAGATTTAACCTGTGTCCTTCCAAAGTTTATGACTGTAATGTTAGTGGGGAGCAAAGTGTGGAGCATTTTATCATTTTTCTTTGTTCAAAATTTAAGAAAGAAAGAAACTGTCAGAAAGTCAAACTGCATGCTCTTAAACTCAACTGGCCTTCAAGAGTTTTTCAACTTGTTTCAAGTAAAACCTCGCTGCCTTTATTTTGTATCTTCATAGATTTGATTTTGTAATTTTTTGTAAATTTTTCTTTTCTCTGTTTTTGTAACTTTATTGTATTGTTTTTGTTTCGTAACTGCTTTATTTTATAAAGTATTTTTGTCTTTGTAACTTATTCATTTTGTTATTTCATTGTTTTCTAATTTTTGTTTCTTTAAGTTTTATTTTTATTTATCTTACTTTGTTTTATTTACTTCTGTAAGCTCCGTGTAAGCGCTAATTATTTTATCTGTCTTTAAATATTTATATATATATCAAAGTTTTTCCGTAATCATTGATCATTGAATCTATGAAACAGCTAAAATTATATTTTCAAATGTAAGCCAATCGGTCTATAAACCGAGAATGTGATTTTTCTTCGAAAATTTACCCCCAAAATTAAAACTTGTTCTATAATAAACAAGTTCTGAAATTTTCAATCATGTCACCATAGGGGCGAAAATGTTGCTGAGTGGGTAAAATGAATGAATATTTTCCTACCGAATGGCAGTACAATAAAACGCCAATGACAAGAGCACCATTTCTAGTATCATATCTACATTTGTTTTATTCATTTGTTCTCTTGGCAATAACTAAGCCATTTTTTTTGCTCGGAAAATAAACTGACATATTTTAGAAAGTAATATTTGACATATTTTATACTATGGAGGCAAAACTTAATTGGTGATCATATGCATTCAGATACCAATGAGTAAATGAGAATTTACGAAGTATAAGAAAATATATATTCTGATACTGACTTCAAAGGATTTATGCGGTTCTTAATATAGTTAAAAGTGATGATGAAGATTTTATTTCTGAGAATCAATCGGAAAATGAAGACTCTTGTAGCTTTACTTCGTCGAAGAGTTAACAAGGAGTATTCAGTGACTAATCGAAACATAACACTGGATAGTTGGTTTACTTTGATACCTTAAGCTGACTAACTATTGATGATTCTGATGAATTTCACAGTTTCTGGGACCAATCAGAAAAACAAAAGCGAGGAATTCCACTTGAACTCTTAGAATTTCGATTTCGAAATGTAAGAACTTCTGTGTATTGTTTTGACCAAGCTAAGACTCTTTTATCATTTAAAACAAAACATGTGTTGTTCTTCTATATACATTCTAAGAGAAACCAAAAAAAAAATGAAGAAGGGGGAAAAGTGGAAATAATAGAATCTTACAATGCAACAAAAGGAGCCGTAGCCACATTAAATCAGATGCGCAACAACATGCCATGCAGTAGAAAAATACGTTGATGGCCTCTTTACGTATTTTATGGCATGATAAATATCAATTTAATGAATACACATGTTATATATGTGCATGATATGCCTCGCAAATTTGAAAATGCATTATCTAGAAGAAAGTTTGTGAGATAGCTAAGTGAAGATCTCCTTGCACCATGGATGGAGAAACGTCTAAATGTATGTACACTTTGCCCCGATCAACAAGGACAATTATCTGTAAACTTTTGAAATTGGAGCAGAACAGTGAACCACCTGAAAAATCAGAAACCAATTGCTGATATGTGTAAGGATTGCTTCGAAAATAAATAAATTTAACTTTCTTGCTTACGTAAAGATTGGATGGCATGAAATCACCTGCAGGTGATATAACTTTTATGTTAATTACTTTTAAATTATGTTTTAAGCATGCCAAAGTTCATGTCGTCTGAGAGACGAATGAGTACCATTGCCTAAGTTTTTCAAAATGTAGCATTCTAGGGTTAATATCTATTTCACATTACTAACGGAAAATGAAGGAAAAAATTTTTTTTTATATTAAATTTTTAACAATATTAGCAGGATCGTATACTAGCCGAATGTATTACTTTCACTTCAAAAATAATCCAGAAATTTTCGGAACGAAAATAGAGTATATTGAAATGAACCCTAGTAACATTTTTATAAATAGTCGGTGGAATTCAAAGCGAACATCCCCAAAATTCTGAAATATCCTTCGCAACTACGCTTCTTATAATTTCAATGGTTGAAAGAAAATAATATTAAAAAAATTATGAAAGATGCAAAAAGTATAATTTCAAACCCTACAACCGTACATCCATAACACTCTTAGAAATTGGAATGGATATTCATCGAAGTCCTCTAAGGACTTGACTGAAAATATATGTAGATAAATTTTGACTTAGGCATTGGCAAATTTAAATAAAGCTATTTGAAAGTTTTATATGACAAAAACAGGAATTAGTAAAAGCTGCTGGATTTTATTACTTTTAAGGACATTAAGCAAAAAAATTGACCACAACCTGAACAATTCAACAAAAACATTCATTACAAGGTCCGTCAACAATAACCGTCGTGTTGCCTTATGTGCAACGTTAATAAAATTATAATTGAATTATATCATTACCAGAACTTATACTGCGGCTGCACGCTCTTCGCTAATTTCATCAATGCATTAAAAGTTTTTTCTAGCATCAGACGAATTGGTTAGATCTTCTCAAACCAACAGTAAAGTTATTGTTTCGGGAATCAGAATAAAAAAGCCGAGCTGGATTTAAACATAAGAGCTTGCCAAAGTTATACTTTATTGACTCATTGGTTGAAGAATGAACTGACGATGTCAGTTTGAGTATCAATACTTTTTGTACATTTATACACATACGTATGCTGAAATTTTAATTGAACAGAATAGCTACAATTAAGTAGATGAAAGGACAAACCTTATAATAGCAGATGAGGAAGATTCGCGGGACCTATGATCCGGAGAAGGCACAGACGGTGTTTAAGGGACAGATACGGTAATAGGGTAGAGTATGATCATTCCTAAACAACCCTTAGAGGCATGACTCGTCTTAAAACATGACATGTATTAAAGACGTTAATTACTTAAAATATATAATGCGTACAAAACCCATCTTTTGCAGAGCAATAAATATGTACTATCAATTTTGGAAAAGACATAAGTTTATTATCAGTTTGGGAAAAACATTCAAGAAAATATTACTTATATACTTTTCTTAAACTAAAATGGAGTAATGTATTACAGTGTATAACTTTAAATTGTATAATGAACTATCAAGTGCATTGCACTTATAGAAGCCTAATGCGTTATTAAGTTCTGAAAAAAATCAAAATTTTCACGACACTAAAATGTTACCATTTAACCAACATGATCTCATTCTACGCCTATTCGGTTCTGTGGCTTAGATGAAAAGAGCCCGCTTCGTAAGAATATGGTTGCGGGTTCAATAGATTTTCTGTATGTGAAAATCATAGGATGCATGTCATATGCTTATGTGGCTTGTAAAAAATACCTTGAGTATTAATTGGCATATTTGCTACATGCTTGAAAGGCTACAAATACATTTTAACGTTTTAAAAATGTTAAGAGTATTAAGTACACAGAAAGTATTTCCATGAGCTTTTTAAACTTGTCAATTTTGCGCAGCTTATATAAGCAATTTTGAGATATTGAAATCTTAAATATTAAAACTTTCCAAATGATGAAAAATTTTATTAAAAAAATATGCGAGAGTGGTTTATGTGTAGAAAGATATAATCAAAAGAAACATGAAACAATGAATTCTTAATTTTTTTGTGACTATCTATGGATAACAGGTATGCACTATTAATGTGTATATTATATAGCAAACCCAAACATGATATTTTTAGGTCAAAAACGAATCAAAAGAAAATAAAACATGATTTATCTGATGGAGAGTATGAGACGCACACATTTAAGTAAGCAACATCAACGAAAATATATTACTTTCCTTGTGATGTAGAAAATAAATTATTAGATACTGAGTTGTTTTAAGAAAATAATTATTAGTCAAAAGAATTCTTAGATTCACTTTGATTTTGAAGGAAATCTAAGTATAATGGGATTTAGTTGTTTGTCTCTAACTCATTAACTGTTCAATGAAAACAAACTAAGCCACAGATCTCTGTTTTTAATTAAAATTTTTTATAGGAGTTAGAGGTAGAGTAAATCTTAATTTTGTATCAGTTATTTAAAGATTAACTGCAAAAAATAAACTGAAATAGAGTAAAAGAAGGCATTAATTTTTTTCTTCTTTTTGTTTCGAAAGTAGAAAAAAAAATATTATGTATTTCACTCGAAATATGAAGAAAAAAAGCATCTGATAATAACTAGTCTTCTTCTAAGCTTTACCTATTCACTGTCAATATAGTTTAACACTCTTAGAAGAACTTTTTTACCACTAAAGTTTATTTTTCACTTCAATAACTTTTACCCTCAGCGCTTTATTTTTATTGAAAACTTTATTTTTTCATTTTTCCAGACTATAATTATTACGGTTGACCGAAGCAAAAGTGCTGGAAAGTAAAAAAAATTCCAATTCACATAGAAGCGAAAAAGAAAGAAAAGTTGACTAATTAGGTCAAGAATCCTGAAACAATACTCGGCTAACTATTTTTTCTCAATCTGCTCAATCAGTAACACTTGAACTGTTACGCAAAATTTTTTTTATAAAATTGTTAATTACAATTAGTATATTTGACGTACACGAAACTAATTAACCAAATGCAAATAAAGTTTCCATCAAGCGTCGATCATTTTTGCAAGATGAAATTTCGATGATGTAATTAATGTTTTGTGATATAATTTCTTGTTCAGTCATGATATTTGAATGCCTTCTTATAATTAACTAACTCTTAATAATGATTTTATTTTCTCAGTTTAAGAATTTCTCAATAATCTGGGAAATTATTAGGATAATAAGCATGAAGTCCTTCTATTGGTGGCAGCAAATTATATTTATCTTTTCTTGATTGGCAATGAGTTGACTCAAAATATTAAGAGTGTCATTTTTTTCGATATCATATTTTCTTATATCATATTTTTTTATATATATCATATTTTTTTGGCAACTGTTGTGTTGCATAAAACAAGAGCGAATACATGTCGTTTTATAACCTGTTGATAAGTTCTTCGTTATTTAATTATCTATACTGCTAAAAGATAGTGGTATATATAAGCATATTAAAACTTATAAAGGTTTACCCTTAAAAGGGCATTTTAGAACTTAAAATTTATATGAATGTAAAAAAAAATATCAAAATTTTGCCCTGTTTATGAATTTTTTTTAACACATTTGTGTTCTGATTAGGATTAATTGACTCACCGCGTGACCCCGTGTGATTAAGAGTACTGAACCGTTATTAAAGTATTTATTAAAAAAATGCCTTATGTCATATGTGTCAGTGCATATAAATATAACTTTACAACTTCATTCAGAAACATTTTTCCTGGAACACGGACAACGTTGTTTTCGAAGAAAGAATGTTGTAAGGCTCCATTTTAAGGAATATAAACAATAACTATTATTACTTAATAATTATAAAATAATTCATTTACAACTCATAATTCCTCATTTATGCTATTGAAAAATTATGAAAAATCTTAGTGTATTTACTTATATATTTTAGAAAATTTTTTCAAGTTTCTACAACATTTAAAGTGTTTGTTGTTGTTGTTGCCGTGTCCTTCCCGCAGGGAAGGAATGAAAGTTGCCATTGCCTGTGAGACAGATTGGACTTCTTAACGATGTCCGACTCTGGAGTCCGATGCTCTAACCACTAGGCTACCCACGACCCTATTTAAAGTGTTTATAATTACTTAGTTCAGAAATTAAATACTTAAAAATTTTTCAAACGTATTATTTTTGAATGGAATATTCTCTAATAAGTTTCCTTTTTTCCCTGGCATAATACATATTTTGTGCTCATTATAAAAATGTAAGGCTTATACAAATTTCTCGAAGTATTTGAATCTAAATTACCATCTTTGGATAGTTCTTTGTCAGTAACTTACTAAACTCATTCTTAAACAAAGGCTTAGGAATTTCTTTCTAAGTTAATTTGAAGGACTTCTAATGTAAATATGTTTTTTTTAAAGCTTTGCTTGAAATCTTTTTTAATCTATGAATGTGTTCAACTCTTGTTCCTGAATCCGAAGTAGTAAAGCTTTTGGGTGAAAAAAAAAACAGTTTTTGAAAAGTTTTTGGTTATGACGATTATTTTTTTACTGCAAGTTTCATTCAGTTCATTCACTTATCAAAATATTGCAACAACTTAATGATATTAGTCAAATGGTCTTTTGAAAGCGTCTTCAATTTCCCAAATACATTCTAGTTATAGAATAACACATTTATCGTATCTTCATTATGTCTGATTACATCTGCATTAGAGTTACTTTTACTTCGAATAGAAGCTGGGATTGTTAAGAGAATGGGCCCCTTAAATTCGAATAATATGTGTCATTCCAGTCAGTACAAAAGTTAAAAATAAATAAGCAGTAAGGAGTTTAATTGTTCTTGAAGTTAGACTCGAAGTCACGTAATTTCCATTAAACAATTCTAATATATTAGATTCGGGGTAAATAATGATATTTTCATAGAATTGAAATTATATATAATCAATTGTCTTGATTTGGTTAGTGTGATTTTTTTTCAGAATTTATACTGTCGGAGATATTTGTTTAATAAATATTTTACATTAAGTGCGTCAATTAAAAATGTGTTAATTTAAAATAATATTTCTTATATCCACTTCAATGCCGTCTTTCTGGACAATTTTGTACTATTTGTTATTTTGTGCCTATCATACCTGGAATATAATGGAATAAAATTCTTAATTTTAATTCAAAAACAATTATTTTTTTAAAAAAAAAGTTCTGCTGTTTTAGTAAAGAAAGGTAATAATTGAGCAGGAAAGATTATAAATCATTGTCCCATCAAATACAAAGAACCATTTATGTTTAAAAAAGTTTCGCAGATAACAAGAACGAATTTATATCAATTGTTTCATTTCAAGATGTATCAAGTTATTTGTTGAATTTTTCCCATACGCTTATTTAATGTATTGTCCTAAGAAAAAAACTCTAATAAAAAATTTACAATTTTCATCACAGCTGGAAAAAATAATATAATTCCAAAAACATTGCGGATCATTAAAATTTGAACACCAGAAAGGAAAGCAAATAGCAAAATTTTACTTATTGTACCTATGCAGTATAGTTGGCTACTAAAACGGCTATTACCCAGATGAGCATTGAGTCAAACTGACTTTGAGTGGTAGATACGGGAAAATTATTCCATACCGTTTCGAGTCCAAGACACACTTCATCGTCCATAGAGGCTGGAGAATGGGGAGGTCCATTTTCTCAGCCAGTCTTCAACATTTGAATTTCTTCTCTGTCAAGTCAGGTCAGGACACGATAAAGAGAATACGTCACGATGAAAGATAACGTATTGCAGAGCTAGAACAATCACAACCGAAAACCTGAAGACTTGCGTTAAATAATAAAGTGTTGAGAATAGAAACGATGTGAATTAGTAGTTGTGTCGAGTACCTAATGGTTGCCCATACCATCACTCTAACGGCTGTATCACACTTAATTTTTCGCGAAACTTTTTAGCCCAACTTTTCGCCGAATCTGAGGTAAAAGGGTTTCCGTAAACAAAACGACGTGCTCTGACGTTAGTCGCGCTCTTTCTCTACATTGAAACATAACTCACCGATTTTTCTGCTTCGAAAACGTTCATCCAATATTATTTCGCTAGCGTTTTTGTTCATGGGCGGAAAAAGAAATAAGCACCATTCTGTTAAAAATATTATACGCCGTTAAATATTGCACACCATTAAAATATTATACGCCATATCTGATGTGTTTGATGCACAGCTACCATCGTTACCGCCATCTTGTTTATGACGTATGGTACCGAAAAACCCCATTGGCTGAAATTTCAAGCAACTTTTATTTAGAGCAACTCTTTCAGCTCACTGGCAAAAAGTTGTTCGAAAGCGTTGCTATGGCAACGGAGTAAAAATTGCATGAATTGGACCAAAAATTGCTCCGAACGTGTACGTGTGATAAGCCTTAAGATCATGTATTGTACGAAAATTCCTTATATAAGCAGGCTACGTGCGTTATTCTTGGTATGATGGTTATTCTTGATTGGACATAGTGAGCTAAAACTAGTCTAAAAAATGACGTGGTGTCATTCTTGTATACAATCCTATTATTTGTTGCATTACTGCCACTTTGAGATTCCATACTGTAGTGCCTAAGGAAAACAAAGCAACGAGCCATGCAGCCAATCCGTGCTGCACAAGATCTGTTCAGCCTATCCATGTAAATACGTTTCTTCTTACATACAGGCTCATTTCCCGATTCGAGGTCCTTATTTCGGCTATATGATTCTAAAATATCTAGCCGTTATTAACAGTGGAAAGTCGTCGAGATCCTGCACTCATTTAGGTACAACTCTACTGAAACCATAGATTTCATATTAACGTGAGAGACTCTGGATTCATATCAATGAGAGCAGTGATATCACGTAATATTAAACGACACACTTAATCGATTGGCCACGATCCTAGCACAATGGCATTCTAACACATACCTGCACATGTTTCTCCTTATACCAGGCATAACACGATCTAATTGCAAAACATTAGCATTCAAACGAGCTTTTTGAATGAGAAACTCGCTTTGTAGCTTTCCTTTGCAGTTAAAGGCTAATTATATGTATATTTCAGAATCTTTCTCCTTTTTTGAGAATTTAATGTTTCATCATGCCTTTTTCATGGTGGTGCAGTTTTTAAGTTCAACAGTAAGATTTAAAGGCAAATAAATTTGATTTTAGAAAGTGCTTATTAGACAAACTTATTTCTGAAATTATCATTTTTTAATTATAAAATTAATTTTTCAACTTAAATCTGAACTATTAAAATTTGTACGTAGTCAAAGGTATCTATGTGATGCTATCTTCTCACAAACCGTTGAACGTAGAAATGCACCGAAAGTATCAAAATATGGGAAATAATACGAGAAAGCCATTTTGACCTTTTAAAGGATCATTTATCTGGCCCCGATACAACAGTACTTTTTTTTTTTACAAATTTTTTTCCGATTTTTTCTAAAAATATTCAATTTTGACGCATTTTCATGAAAAGAATTTGTCATTCATTTTGTATGGATTTTTTAAAATTGTAATGAATCAACAATCTATTCTGAAAAAGCTCATACTTCGCTCGTTTAGAATTAATTAATTAACAATTTAAATACCAAAATTTTTTTTCTTACGATTTTTCAAAAAATAGTCAAATTTCTGATTAAATATCTAATAGTTTCATATTTATAAAAATAACCACACGAAACTTGTTTCCGTGTGTCAAACGTTGTTATCTGTGTTTTGAATAATGTTTGAAAAATTTGCTTAAATATTACGGACTTAAAAAATAAGTTTCTATGTTTTTCGTCTAAGAGACTTTTTTTAAGTATTTATACATGCAGTATTTTTCTTACATTTTCTGTTTATTAATTACCATTATTTCTTATCGATGTGTGAAATTTAGATACTTCAACTTAAAAATTAAGCCCTAAAAATGGTAACTCTAAAAAAACATTCGCAAAATACGTTTATGCAAAGCAAGTGATGTATTTGGTGTCGAAAATCGGTTTTCGATTCAAACGAAATTTCATGACTTAACACTTTTGAGTTTAAGCTCAAACGGAATATATAATAAAATTCATTTAAATAGTTATGAAATCTTGCAAAATTCGCAATTTCTAATTTTCATATGCCTTTTTCATATGCAAAACTGTTTCTAAAAAAGGTACATTTTCGTTTCCGGATGCTAAAAAATTGCAACAAAAAATCATTAAAATAGCAAAATGCCAGTAAAATAAATAGCGGTATACTACCTACTTCAAAAGTTAAGAGTTTGAAAGACAACTTTTGCAACCTTACTCCTCCCCCCTTTTTTTGTCGTTTTCAATAACCTAGATCTTGTTTTAGTGTCAGTTTTTAAGCTAACGATGTCTCACTATTAACTGGAAAATGAACATTTCTCATGAATTTTATAATTTCAAATCTCAAGAAAGAAATTATTATTACTAAATAATGTGAAGATGTTAATTTTTTATAATACACATTTTACATCAGATACGTTTCTATTTTTCCATAAAAATTTCTTTCTCTTATCAATCATTCTCCTATTTTATGAGATACGGAAAACAATTGAAAGAGCCAAATGTTGAAACATTTCATTAGATAAAAAGGTTTTCGTTTTGAATGTTTTTCTTGTATAGTAAATGTAAATAATGAAGATTTCAAGTATATTTTATTATTTTAAATTCTAAGAGTATTTATTGTTCTATATATATTAAATAAGCAATGGTAGCTTAGTTTCTTAAAGCATATTACAAATGAGAATCTTCATTCTTAAAAAATGATTTAATGAAAAATAGAATGAAAAACTATAAAAATTTAATAAAATGCTTATATATTTTTTATCAGATAGTATTATTTTCCTTTTGAATGTAAGCAAATAGTTTTTAGTGAATGTAAGCAAATTTCTACGCTTTTTTCCAGACTTCCAGTTTTTTATTCTTACATATTTTTCATAAAATATTCAAACGTTCAGAATTAACCAATTGTTTCAATAGCTAAAACTGTAAAACTTTTCGTACTCATTATTTAAAGATAATGGATTAAAATTAATATATTTTTTAAAGCCCAAAGGAGTATTTTCTATTATTTCATTACTAAATTATTTATTTAATAATAAAATAGTATATTTTCAATTATTATTTGACAATACTACATTAGTTTTTAGAGACATTTTAAGGTCGTGAGGCATGTTAAGACATGTAAAGGTTGACTGATAAATGAAAAATCTGAAACCTATTTTATTATTTTACACTATTAGAAAGTAACTATTTGTTAAAAAATAATGAATGTACTTAGTTTTTTGTAATATTCTCAGCATCAGAAACGTTTTATTTTTATTACTTTTAGTTAATAATATTTTAACTAAAGCAGTATTGTTTTTTGTAACTTATTGATTGAAATTTGGAGAAAGATCTTATCTGTGGGAGAAAGAAAGAGACAAAGTTTTACACTCAGAGAAGCTCATGCAACTCCATGCTAAATAGAGAGAAAAGAGGCTTATCTGACAATGAGAGAAAAGAGAGAAATTTGGAAAAAAGGGAATGTAATGATATTAATATAGAAATCACACACACGCCAGGAAGTGTTGGCACCGAGAGGGGAAGAAGAATTTCCATGACAATATGTTATGCATTCAAAAAAGCCCATGCAGCAAATATTTTTCAACTGTTTAAATTAGTTTGCATTTGATAGTCTCAAACATTTGGTAATAAAAGGAGTTCAACGGTTACTTTTCTTTATTTAATAGCTGAATATTTGTCCAGAAAAAATAAAATTGAATAAATCGGCAGAACGTATATCGAAAACTTAAATATAGTTAAAAAGAGAAGGAGGGGATAATGCGTCAAAATTTCAAATATTTTAGTTTTGTTAGTTATAAAAAAAAACAATGAGTTTGAACATATCGTATTATATTCTCCAGCAGTTAAGAAAATATTCGCTGATGAAAAATATCAAGATAAAGTATGCAACATATATGTTAACTAATACAAGAATAATAATAATACAACTCTATAATGTAATGTTTCTTTAATTTTATCATGTAAAATTTTCTTAGAATTATTTATAACTAGTCGTTTTTCTTTCTTTTTTTCATTAATTGAAAGACTTTTTACCCTATTGAAAACAGCTCAAAAAAAATACTCAAAAACAAAAAAAAACTATAGTCTGTAGGCAGAAATTTCTGAGAGACAATAAAATGAATAATGTTTGTAATAACGGATAAAAATTAATTGAAAATTATGTATTGCGAAATTTTATGTCCATTAAATATGGTAAGAAATATGATTAGACAGATTATTTCATTATGCGCTATTTTCTTAGTAATTTAGTGAAATGGCTTAGACACAGTATAGTATTTCAAAATAGACAAACAACATTTTCTTGTGTATTTTCAACTAATATTTTATTTAGCTATAAAAAGATTCAGTGTGCAGTTTTTTGCTTATCTATAAAATTTCCATTCTTTGTTTTTTTCTCCAAAGATGAATATTTCCACCATAAACGGCTGATTTAATCATGCTTCACTTTGAGAAAAAATGTATTTAATTATTCATAAAACATGACATGGGATGTTACATTTAATTTGTGCGTACAATGTACTACAAAATATTGTACATTAAGATAAAACAAAAAATTAAATAGCTTCTGTGTTTGTATTGTTAACGCTCTTCATAAAAATTTTTACAAATTAAATGAATGGATTTTTTATGAAAAAAGATTATTTTAAGTAAATCTAACTTCAAAAATCAAACAAAACCTATTAGCTGAATGAATGGTCAAAAATCTGCAGTAAACAATTGGAGGGACTTAATTGGCTGAGAAACCAATTGAAACAAAAAACCGGAACTGTGATGCAATAGTTCGGTTCATATTACAACGGAATGAAAAGTGTTAAATAAACATTATACTTACAAACATTTCAGCTAGTAAATACTAGAATAACACGGTAAAAAATTAATTTTATAAACAATTTCAAGAGCGAAAGGGAAAGTTGAGTCAAATTGATTTTATTCAATAATTAGTTTTAATAATTTAATTTTACGAGGGGATAGTTTAACTTGCTGGTTTCAATATTCAACTCTTTCATGTTAAAACAATTGGAATTATGAATGAAAGCTAATTATTTAAATAAATATTTTAACCAATTAATTTTTATTAATTATAATTAAATTAGGGTATTGTCATCCAAACAATCGTGTATTGAACATTTCAGCTCAATTGGTGCTTTAAAATGCGGAAAAAAGCTTTTAAAGTTTAGACCCAGACTTAGCTACAATGTGTGAGTAGATGAAAACCCATTAAAAAGTCGTTATTTAGTAATTATTGTGGAGCGTTCGAAACAGTGGACGCCGATGATAACATCTGATAATTTTTTCTCAAAATGGCTATAGATATCCAAAAACCATGGTCGTGAGTTCACTGGTGAAGTTCTGGAAGGGTTGGTTAGAGTGTGAAGGAAGTGTTAGTGAAAACCGGCTGAGCGTTTAACCTAACGATGTTCAAAGTCTTTATGCCAGTGTTTAAGGTAAGAATTCTCCCAAAAGAGGCCACTAAGAACGTAATTAACAAAAATGTATAAAAGTGAAGTAACGAATGTGGATAAAGAGAATGAGACTCCTTTTCCACACCGTTGTCAACCAGTCGGAGAAGAGCCTCTTTGCTTTCTCCCAAGCAGGAACTTTAAATTTTTGAAAGAACTTTTAACTACACCCCGTACCTCATCGACTCAACCAATCGCCATAAAGCCCTTGCCACACCACAAAATCAACCTTGATAATTGATAAATTGCATGACTCAGATATGGATTCAGGGCAACGTAGTAGCTATTTTACACAGATTACTCATCGACTCAACCAATCGCCATAAAGCCCTTGCCACACCACAAAATCAACCTTGATAATTGATAAATCGCATGACTCAGATATGGATTCAGGGCAACGTAGTAGCCTATTTTTACACAGATAATCGACTCAACCAATATAAACTTGACAAAAAAAAAAAAAAAAAAAAAAAAAAAAAAAAATTGACTTGGAGAGAAGAGAATAGCAGAGACCGTGTAGGATCAATGAACCTATTCTATTGATTTGTTTAAAGTATTAATTGTAAATGTATTCGTTAATTTTTAATAAATATTTTAATGCTGAAATCTTGTTTACGATGTATTCTTTATTAGGGTTTGCAGACCCAGGATCCCGAAATCCCGGTGGGTTTTTCAAATCCCGGGCTCCCGAGATTAAAATAACTAATCCCGGGATTTCATTTTTGTCTGATTTATATTTTGAATTTCTTTATCAAAGTGTTGTGAATCTGGTATTACATTTAATGTATCTTATTTACTTTTTTTGTACTGTATACGTTTAATGTCAGCTTTCTTACGTGTTGAACCTTCATGGATTCGAGGCTGTTGTGTATGTTAAATCGTGAAATTTGATATGTTTCTCTTATTTTCTTCTGTAATTTTCTCCCCATCGTGAGTGGGGTCAGAAAACGGACATTTCTCCCACTCTCTGGATGTCTGGAGTCAGCTAACTTGAACAGAGGCAATTAGAAATTTTGTACGATATCTAGTAGGATTTTCAGCCCCGGGATCCCGGAATTTTAAAACACCGGGATTCAGGTGTTTTTTCCAATCCCGGGATTAAAATAACTAATTCCTGGTTTTAATTTTTGTCTAAATTATATTAAAAAATATTTTTCTCATAAACATTTTCTAAGAATTTAATCTTTGAAAAATTTATGTTTTGTTTATGAAATATGTACGTATAATTTTTTGCTCAATTATAAGTGCTAAAAGTAAAAAAAAAATATGCACGGCTCTCATTTCTTGTATGTGAGAACGTCGCACATATCTAAGTGACTCACTGCAATACTTACACAATAATATAAGCAACATCTCAAGAAGAGATTTTGTCACAGTCCCTTCTTCAATTAAATACCGTTAACTAACAGTGAACCTGCTTGGAAGACTTGAGACACTTCAAATCCCATTGCATTACTAACAGCTCTTGCAACTGGATCTTCAATTCCAAATGAGGTAACACTTGAAAGGGATTCACATTCTTATTCAATAACCGGATCAATTTATATACAAAAACCATAATGTGTAGCAGAACTTAATAAAGTTATCAAAGAGGTATATTCATCAATGCAGTATATTGAATTTGAGACATTGTCATCAAAAATTCAAAAAGAAATGCATCAGTTTTGGAAATGGAGGGAGATGTGGTGACTACCTGAAAAGAACATACTCCTATTTAATGAGGATAATACCTACTAGTAAAGAATCCGAACTTGCATTTTCTTCGGGAGGACAATTTGTAACAAAAATATGAAGCCATTTCGCTGATGAAACGTGTTTTTATAAGCTTATTTACAAAAACACAAGAAATGAAGAAATAACTTTTTTAAAAAAAAATTCATTATGAACTCTTTTTATTTGTTTTTTTTATGATGAATTAATCTTTTTATTTATTTCATTAAAATAATATTAAATAAAATTTTAATTATATTTTCAGTTTTATTATGCAATACCAACTATGCTGATATGTAAATATATTTAATAAATAGTTCAATCCTAATCCCGGGATTTGGATAGTATAATCCCGAAATTCCGGGATTGAAAATATGACACGGGATTGCTAATCCTATTCTTTATAAAAGATCTTAAAAAGACTGAGACTGAATTTTATAGAATGATCTGAAAGTAAGGTATCCATTAAAAAGTCATTTGTTTCACTTGACCGAAATTCATAATTAAGAGGTCAGTCATTCACGATTTTTGGGGTAGTCAGATATCTTAAGAGGATTAAAGCCTTGAAAATAACATATATTATTTTATGGTAAGCAAGGTATCCACGAAGAATTTAAATCAACAACCTTCATCATATTTCAGCACTGAAAAATTTAAACAAATACATTCCAAGTTGTTTTTCCATAAGCTATTCAATTATTCCTGAATTCTTAAAATAAAAAAAGTTCAAGCATATACTAATATAAATTTGATAGCATTAATAAGTGTAATAGGGAACATTTATATAAAAAGTATAATTTTTTATACTTATATTAATATATATATATATATTCTTGTATGAACAAACGAAGATTTGTTGCTGCAAATGTTGTTATTATTAAAGTTAAATTAAACAGTATAAAATATTTAAGCTAATTCTTACAATTTCTTGATGCTAATTATAGAATATTTTTATATAGTAAGGATAGGTATAAGAACATGTCAATGATGAAAGAAAAACAAATCTTTTAATTTAGGAGAGCAGAATATCTAACAATAAATTGTTTCTTTAAGGAAATAAATATTTCACGATGTACTTGATTATTAGATCTATATCATTTACTTCATTTGTTTCCAAAGTTATCCATATTTTTAAGATTTTAGAAAGAAAGATGATGTAGACAATATCCTAAAATATTTAGAGCAACTTGAAACATTGTATAATTCTATTATAGCATTT
This sequence comes from Trichonephila clavata, assembly GCA_019973975.1. NCBI lineage: Eukaryota > Metazoa > Arthropoda > Arachnida > Araneae > Nephilidae > Trichonephila > Trichonephila clavata. Next base: position 95,225 of record BMAO01007499.1, on the reverse strand, counting down.
CTTTTATGATCTCTTTAACGTTCAGAAATTTCGTTAAGTGGAAAAGATACTTATTCAACCATTTCAGTTTACCCTGTTATTAAGTCATAAATCACAATGGCTTCAGACTTTCATGCTTGTTGATATATTTCAAACATGGACGAAAAAAGGAGGAAATTGGAAGTAAATCACATTTATGAAACGATCTTTATCGACAAATTTAATGCATGTATCGCAGTTTAATAAGAAACAGAAAAATAATTATTTTTAATGTGATAGATATAAAGAATATATATAAATATTAGTAAGGATTTAATATATATATACTTGCAAATAATGTTTTTAAATTTTAGATTGTTATTTAATTTAAAGAATAAAGTTAAAATTAGCAACTGGAAATTTCATTGACTGTTTAAACTTGAATGTTTGCATTAAAATGAATTGATTTGAAAAATATGTTCAGTTGAAAAATGTATTTCATCTATGATTGATATACGTTATGTAACCAGGAATACATTAATTGTGTCTTGTATACCCGAATAAAAAATCTTAATACAGTATTCAAATATTTCATGTTCAAATGTAGGTGAAATCTAAATTTAAAACTGTTTATCTCTGTTAATTACATTTAGTTAAAAGCTGTGTTTAAAACATATACCAATGAAATAGTTAATATCTACTAATAGTATACATATTTCGAGGATTTTTAATTATTGGCAGAATTTGCTAGCTTTAACTGATCCATAATTGAATTAATTTTGTGTAAATGTTGTGTACTTCGGTAATTCAAAAAATATTGATCATAATTATCATTCTTTCATGCCAAGATCGGATGTCAATGATATGTGTTTGTTTGATGTGATAAGCAAATTTGAAGAAACTTCGATTAGTAGTTCTAATGATGGTCAAAATGAATTTTATATTTATTTATACGATCTGTTATTTGTTGTTTAATTTATCAAAAATAACCTATTTTGAGCAGTTCTTTTTTTTTATCTTACTCTAGGCAAAAAGAATACTCTACACAGTATTTTACAGGGAAACAGTTATATGTATTTTAATACATTATTAAATTTTAAATAATAAAAGAAACTATAAGCAACGACAAAAAAAGACAACTGTAATAACTAGTACTAAGTTCCATACGTAGTTCATTCCAGCACTCTCTTTCTGAGGTCCCATAAAGCCCCGAATATATTCCAAATAACTTTACGAGAGGCTGTCTGGAATGAATCATTAACCTAGGGATTCTCTAATTTGAAACTGAAGGTACTTTAAAAGGGAGCGAAATAATTAGCTTGCTAAGAATTCTTTTGTTGCTCTCTCTCTTTCAGGTTTGGGGGTTCATTCTCCTCTCGAAAACTCCATTTCCTACATTTCCCTATAAACTTTCGCCACATCGCGATTATATTAGCCAAATTCTCATTGGAAAGCATCTTCCACCTTTTACCCGGGCTTCATTGGGTAATAAGATCTCCGTAGAAACTTGGCTGTGGCTGACCGTTACATGAGCTCGTTGTCGAAAATTGCTAAAATTCCTATTTTACGCCAGGGCGCTTGGGATTAGAAATGTGAAGCTTTGAGCGAAGACTTTTAGTGGTCATATTTATCTAGTACGTATTGACAGTGAATAAGGAAGATAATTAATCTATAAAGAATGTGATTGAAATATAAACTTCACATATATATTATGAATGTCCGGCGATGAAAATTGAAAATTTTCACTTTGGGTTTTAGGAAGCACTTTAAGTAACATGGAATGTAAAATTTTTTTGTCAATTCCTAATTTTAATGGATGAATAGAAAGTATTTTATCAACGACTGAAAATTTGAACATGATATATATATATATATATATGTGTGTATGTTATGACGTGGCAATTGGAAGGGATCTCTTTATCTGAATCATCATTTAGACTTAGATGTTGCATATTTAATATTATTGAGGAAGTAGTCTTGCGGTTAGTTACTCTTGTTTATTATACATTGAACATGTAGACACACATATGGACAGCATCACAAAGAAGAGACACACAACAAAAGACACAAACGATAGCTGCAGCCACTTACATAATTAAGGACAAATAATACAGAGAGGGATCTCCAGAAATTCCAGTATTTGTAGTATGCAGGAAATCACATGATCTAGGGGAATTGATAGATGTAGTTAATTCAAAAAGTGACTGTTATGCGGCTATCTAGGTAATTAATTTAACGTGGGTCCTGAAGGTATTGACGATAGATAAACCAAAAGCTTTTAAAGAATAAATAGTGGGATTATTACATTTCCCCCTCCGCAAGACACGTGTATCTGCCGGGCTCTTGGTACATACCCGTATCCTACAGATGTATTAATTTTAAAATTGAAATTTAGATTAATATTATTTTTAATATTTCCCTTCACTTTAACACACAACTATGATTTTGAACAAGGAAAATATGTGGTTATAAAAGGATGAAACGGAATATGCATTAATAAATTATAAATATAAAATTGCACAATACGAAAATATCAAAATAAGATTATTAAACACGGAAAATAAAATAAAAACAGAAAATACATTTTAAAAATAGTTATAAATGACACACATCATGTAAACGTATTAGTTTGTACATAAGAAGTTAGTTCTTTCTTAATCTAGTTTGGGAAATATTCGCCTAGCCCAAGTTAGCTAGACTGGGCAGGGTTGAGACGTGTCCGGACACTTGTTGTTGTAAATAGAAGAATGTTATCTCTCATTTTGGATTTGTTAGATACCAACAGGCTTTCAACCGGGAGCAGTGTTAGTATTTAAAGGTGAGTTACATTTAAATGGAGTTTGTCACAAAATTGGGTTTTAAAAGACATACTTATGTCCAATGGTATGCAAAAGAAATTGTGTGGCACAAATACTGCATGGAGATGATGGAATTTCATGTAGAGCTGGTAAAAGTTTTGAAACAGTTATGTAGCCCCTTATCAATATTGAATATGAGTTCACAAGAATAAATTTCTAAAATACAGAAAAACAGAATTTAAAGTATAAAGATTCTTTTTTAAAACAGATGTAAAATTGTATATAAGAGCACTGAGGGCGAAAACAGGCTGAAAAGAAACAAATTAAGAGATTAATAAATTTCTTAAATATTTTAAATAAATTATTAAAAACCAATTATGAATACTCAAGATTATTCAAAATATTTCAAATTGCATAAATATCACATTAATAAAACGGCAGAGCAAAATATAAAACTTGACTAATAAAAAAAAAATATGCTGACGCAGCAATCAACCTTTGGATATTTAAAACATATTTTTGATGATATAAAACTTTTTCAATTTTATTTTTTTTCTTGCTGTTGTTGCACCTTTTCACACATTTTCAATTTACCTAAAACATATCTCGTGCACATTTTAAATTTTTAATGGAAGATTTCTTTTCGTTACGAAACGCGCACATATTTTGAAGAACACATCGGGAATTGTTAACGGACAAAACGGAGAAGAAAATAGGAAATCCCCATTCTAGCTGAGCTAAAAACACTTCTGTGGCCTGGATTTCTTAAAATTTTTTTTATTTGAATGGTATCGATGACAAACCTTGACTTATAATTTTACGTTCTCGCGCATTATTAAGATTTGTTGCACATATCTTCTTTCTTCGAGGTGACCATCCTACTGGCTAACTGTTATGACGTGGTCATTGAAAGATACTTTTTTTTGTCTGGATCATCATTTTGACTTTGATTTTGCGTATTTAATATTATTGAGGAGGCAGTCTTGCGGTTAGTTACTCTAGTTTATTATACATTAAACATGTATTCACATATATGGACAGCATCGCAAGGAAAACACACACTCAACAAAAAGACACAAACGCCAGCTGTAGCCAGTTACATGATTAAAGACAAAGAACAAAGAGAGGAATCTCCAGAAATTATAATTACTAGGTTATTAATTAAGCGTGGGCCCTGAAGGAATGTACTATAGATAAAGCAAAAGCTATTAAATGTATAGATATATACACTCAATGTTATTTTATCATATTTTACTATTTTTATGCGGTACTGTTATACTTTTTTCTATCGAGGGGGAAACATGGTTTGAGGCTATGCACACGTATTAAGTTTATCTTCAAGTTTTTCTTCATCGATTTTAACATATACTAGTTATTAATACTAGGCTATAGTCCATTCCTTTATATCAATAGAATATGCTTTTTTGTAATAGTTAAATTTCTCTTGATATTCCATGCTTTCCCTATGGCCCAGAGTATTGTGAAATACAGGTGAAGGTGGGTTAGCCTCAAAACTGTTTAAATCTGCAATCTTGGTTTCAAAGTCCAGGAGTTTGCTATAGTACTACAGTGGCTAATATACTTTTTACTATCTTGACTAGTTATCTTAGGTCTTACAATAATTTTGTACATATTTATGATTTATATATATAGGAGAGAGTGAACTAGTAGTAGAAATTTAAAAAAAGGCATGATTTGTGTGTATTGTTGTTCTAAAGATGCGCCCCCGGTTTCGCTAGTTTGTTTGAAAAACTGGTTTTTCACGCCAAATTTTGTCATTGTTTTAACAGTTACATTGTTACAATAATGGTAACAAATTTAAGTTGGCGTCGAAAACCGAAAATTAATTAAATTAATGAATATTTGAAAATACTGTATGAACATAAAGTGTCATCCAGTACATGTCTAAAAAAATTTATTTGAACTTGAGTGGATGAATAGAAAGTATTTTGTTAACGATTGAAAATTTGAACAGGATAAATATATAAATAAATATAGAGAGAGTGAGCCAATAGTATATATATATATATATATAGAAATTTAAAAAAAAGGATTTCTCTTTGACTTGCATACTGAAATTTATATATCATTATGAAAAAACTAGAAGTTCTAAACTATTTAAACCAGTTTTATAGTGTAATACGCAAAAAAAGGTAACCTTTCATTATGAAGTCTACAAGTTAAAAAAAAGTTGGGTACAGCACCTACCATGCGTTGAAATTGTCAGACAATTTATATAATTATAATTAAAATACAAACACCTTAAGAATTATATATTTTTTTGAAGATTTTTAAAGGTAATATGTAAATAGGGGAAAAGCGATTCATTCATTCATTCATCGTGAGGTTTCCAGAACTATTAGACCTACACATATGAAATTTTATAAACATACTTTTTCTTAATTAGATATCCACTAAGAACGGGTTTTGTCGAAATCGACTAGCAAGAGCAGTTGCAAAGGGTAAGGATACTTTCGCGAAATATATATATATGTCGGATTCAATCGAAGGCCAATAGAATAAGGCACTGCATTTTGAAGTGACTTTGTTTAATTACGGTTATAATATATATAGAAGCTATTTACATAATAATTACATATCGTCATTTCAGGGAAAGAGTTTCACGTTTTCAAATTCATCTTCAGTAGTTTTTAGTAGTTTGTCCTTTTATGAATCACGGCGTCGCACTTTCGTGCTTCTAACCTCAGTGAGGCTCCCAAAACACCGACAGGCATGCGCAGTACAATTAGTGGAGTGACTTGGAAACAGCGCCCCCCCCCATATATATATTTTGTTCAAATTTTCAATCGTGTTAATAAAATAATTTTTTTTATTCATTCAAGTTCAAACACATCTTTTTAAGCTTGTAGTGGATGACACTTGATGTTAATACAGTTTTTCAATTATTAATTCATTAACTAAATTTAATTAATGAATAAATAGTAGACAGAAAACAGAAATAATAGTCCACCACCATATATAGAAAGAAAATCGCTTTCAGTTTTGCCACTTAATATTGTGATACTGCCATATGTATATACCTATTTATATTAATTGTAATTATTTAATAAAAAGTAACTAAAATAAAATTTTTCTTTGTTGAGATAAGTAGGAGTGGAACTTAATTTTTTTATATTACTTTTTTTTTTTTGCTGAGCAGAGATCCGCAAAGAATGGGTTTTTTGAACTTGACTCCCAAGGGTTTGTTATGGGAACATTTTAGATAGTAAAAAAAAAAAAAAAAAATTCGTGTTTTTGAACAGTTTGACCTAAAGCATCGGAATTCGATAAGTATTGGGCTTTTGTTGAGTAAAGGCACGGGTTACTTAAAAATCTATTCCTAAGGGCTATTGCTCACCTCTTTTGAACAAAAATTCACCTCTTTTGAACAAATATACATATGCGCACATGGGATTTAGCAAGCGTATTTATTTTTTTGAATAGAAATCGACTAAAAGAACGGGACATACGGAAATCAACTTCCAAGGAGGGTGGAGAATAAGGTTTGAAGCATAAATATACTTACATTTTCTCAATTTATATATATATATATATATATATATAATTCCTGTTTCTTTTAAATAAAGATTCTAAGTTATAAGAATTTTTTCTACGTTTTTTAAATTTACTTAGATATCACTAACTAGAAAACTATAACACATTGTCGTACAACGTCAGCGAATATGCAGGGAAGCGGAAGGTGACAATTTAAAAATAATACATCTTTTAAAACTTCATTTTCCTCATTTTGGATTTGGTTCCATTCATGAAGAATTTTCAAATATATCCATCCTCTGAATGCTAATGATATGTTTTAGAATAAAATACTTTCCCTAATTAGATACTTGAACAAGTTAATAGAATGTTTTTTAATAGCGTTATATGTGTGTGACACAAACGTAGCTTTTTTTCATTTACCATTATTAAATATTTAAAACTTCTAACAATCTTAAAGGACATTCTGCAGTGGTTGCAGAATTTATCAACTAATGATAGATCCATTCACCGTTGATTTGTGAAATTCCAGCAATTCTGGGTATTTGAGGATAAGATCAGGCTCCGTGATATTTATTCTTCCTCCCCATGGCTATTGATCTTTATTCGGGTTAATTAAAGATTTTAAATGAATTAGATCCACTCAGACTTTCCAAAAGTTCTTCCAAATGTTAAATACACATTTTCTGTTTGAACGTGCTTGGAAGTAATATGAGAAAATCAAGATCTCTTTTCCCTTTCAACAACTAGTTTATCCCAAAGCTCACAAATGAATACAAAGTATATCACTTGGAAGTATTATTCCTTTTTATGAAAATATAAAGAAATTTTTCTTCAGTAATTCTGCTAGTGGATGAGAAATATGTACACGGAATGATAATTAATGAAATCGTTTCAGTTTTGGAAAATAGATGAAATCCAAAAATAATTATTAAAGAAAATTTTGGGATCGAAAGAATTTTTAGTTATATGTATGCCGAACTATTTTTTGTATTACTCATTACTTTTTCAAGAATATGAATCCATATTTGAGAATTCACGTACACTACTAACCAATAAGTAAATGGACATATGTGATAAAAGTGATGAACAAAATATATTCATATTCAATAGTTGATATAGCCTCCACGTATTCTATCAAAAGGCGTTCTTCAGGTATACGTCAAACTCAGACTCTTCAACCTGATTGGTAGAGATTGAACTTTGATTCATGACTCCAATTTCCACTCATATACAGTCCAATTTCAAAATGAATTGTACCGCCTAAACCAGAAACGTGGTTGGATTTTGTAATCAAAGGCTTATGGAAGCAACATGGCCATAGAAACCAAGCAAATGTCCTTCCTTTTGGATGGTATTTATGGAAACAACAGTACCTGATGAGTGATGGAACTTCTAGAGTATGTGGGTCATCAGTTTGGTGTAGTTTTTACGAATTTATTTGGACAGCACTCGTCGTTCTCTACCTTTTTGTTTTGTGGGTCTGTCAGGTCGAAATACATTTCGACAAGGACCACTCAACTTCCACTTTTGAATCACAAAAAGTCACTGTCGATTTTGGAATGTTTAACTCACTAGATATGTCCTGTAATAAAGGTAATTTCTATAATTTTCAACACTTACTCCTTTATCGAAGTCAAGCTGCTCTAAATTTTATGGTATTTTGTATGCGACTAATGTCAATGCTGTTTTCAACACGATATTTAATTACAGAAGACGTGGCGTGAGGATATCAGTACCACAGAAATCCTCATTTTCAAAAAAATGCTTGATATTCCCCCAGATTTGAAATGGTGCACTTAAAATTATTGAACACTTTTTCAAAAAGAAATTTAATTATTTTTCAAAATAAAAGGAAAGGGGAGGGGTTGAATGCAACATATTTAAAGTTAAAACATAGATTCAACAAAGATCTTTTACATAAGCACCCCATAGCTTTAGTAGATTCCATTTAAGAAATCTTGAATAAAGTATGTTAAAGCTATGGCGCTTATACGCATGTGTGTAAAAGTTCTTGTAGTATATTAATTTTCTTTTGTTCTCCGTTCTGCTCCGAAAACTACAAAAATGAGCAGTATTAGTCGTGAATTCATGGAATCGATCATAAGTCTTAAATTGGAGTCATGATGTCTCTAAATACACATCAAGGGAAAAGGCTGATACCTGTTAAATCTGTTAAAGCACAAAATTTATCATGTTGATGCTTCAGAAGTTAGGATAATATGATGCCAGATCAGATTCTGCCCTCGTCATTTGTTCATGGTTGTAAATTACGAAGTCCGACTTCCATTTCCTAACTAATCATGAACCTTTACCCGTTTATTTGCACATGTTTCATCCTCTTTCCTCTCCGATTGCATATGTGGGTCGCCCAGGGACGCCGAAAATTTCGTATTCCACTGCTTCCACATTGCTGAACATCATTTTATTAAATACAATTAGAGTGTTCTTTTTATTTGGGTTAGTTCTATTTTTTGAAACAGCATTTCTATTTGTTTGTGTGTTTTAAGTATTTACAATACTATGTTTATTAGTAATCACATTCCAGCCCCTGGTGAGGTACAACTTTTGTTAAGTACTTTTACTGTATTTTAAATCCTTCCCTCTATTCTGAAGAATTTTCAGGAAGATCCCTCATTTGGGACCATTTTGTATATGTATTTCATTTTGTATATAACTAAGCCATCTTCTCAGAGGTATGGTTAGCAGCTTGAAACCCATTGGGTAAGCTCAGTTTTCCCGAATAAGTAAGTAACTAACACTCTTGTTGTTTCAAAAGAGAGACATTAATAAACAATAGAATAACCAAATACAAAAAAGTGTATATATCATAAAAGTAAATTTAATAAGCTATTTAGAAGCAATTCCCTTAAACACAGGTTCTCTTACAAATATTTTTAGTTAAACTGAAATTTTAATCAAAATTCATCTTACAAAATTAAAGAGATTCATTATTTGTTTTTTTATTCTCAAAATATATATCCCTGTACATTATTATCTTTAATAAGTAGTTATTTTGCTAAATAATTCGTTAGAAATAAAGTGATTCCTAGTGAAAAGATTGAATAGTAAAAATATCTCTTTATTTCGAATTGTAAAAAGATTCAAATGACTTTGAATAAAATATGACTATTCAAGTAACGCATAAAGGAAAATTTTATACTCGAAATTTTATTTGTTTTGAAAATGTTCCACATATTATCAAACAAAAATATATAAATTCTTCTATAAACAGCGAATAAACTCCAGTGAATAGATACGTTTATTTGCATTAATTGAAATAAAGATTTCATAATAATAATTATTTTGATAGTTTTAAATGTTAAAACTATAGAGCACTTTGCATTTAGTTATTTTAATTTAAATTAAAAGATTAATAAAACTTTATTCGTATATGATATGTGCTTAGTGTTATACTCAAGTACATTATTTTAACATTTCCCAGAAATAAATTTAGAGAATTTTTTTTGCAATACATGAATGATTAATGTATTGTAAAGGAAAGATTAATGATTAAATAAAATATAATTAATTAATCTTTTTAAAATTATTTTTAATAAACTTTTGATCCGTCTTCATTATAAGTCTCAAAATATCAGTATATACATCAAGGATTTATTTTTTCACACAATTCCAGGGCTTTACAAAAATCCATTTTTCATTCAGTATTAGTTTCTTCCATGATGTATTCACGCTTTTTCACACAGAAGGCTCTATTTTCCGTAGAACGAACTTTTATGATTGTTTAAACACACATAAAATAAGAAAGTATCCCTTATTTTATGGAAGAAAGCTTTCGATAAACTTTTATTGAATTATAGTTTCTTTCCTCGACACTGTCGAATAAATAAAGATACCTTTAGAATAATGGTGTACTTGTTGAAGAATTTTCCCTTTTTCTTGGCGTTATAAAATATTTACGCGGAACTTAAATAAAGACGTTGATGGAAGAGTCAAAAGGCCATCAAATGTATGAAACAATATTCAGAAATGGAAATGTTTTAGGTTGAAGTTTAGGCTATATTTATTTTACTTATGAAGAAGTAAAGATATAATGGAAAGCTGCGGTGTGGTAATAATTAAGGCCTTTTCACAGGAGCCAACTTGTGCTGCATATAAAAGAAAGAGCAGACAGTCGGAGACTAGTTTTTTTAAATAGAAATTACCAGGGTGCCTTGAGATGTGATTAGCTGGTACTCTCCTCAAACTCTATAATACCACGTTTTGTTCCCCATTAGATGACGCGACTAAAAGGATATTGTGGAAGCTACGCTCTACACACGCAGCTACTTGTGCATTCAAAAAGAAGAAATCGCATTTAATGGTTTTAACATGGAGTTCATCATCAAAAAAATCTGAAATAATAAATATTCCGAACAAAATATGCAATAATCGCGAAATGAAACATGCGTGGTTAGACGCACACAGATAGAATTAACTCTCCCTTTTCAATCAACTTTACAGGCCGCGGTAGCCAAGTGGTATAAGCATCGGATCATGGCTAGCGTGTCATGAGTTCGATCCCAGTACCACTGAAGACCGCCGTGTAGGGGTTCGATGCACGTTAAATCTGTCGAGCGCTCAAACGTGCTCCCGTTGGTGTGGTGTGGTAGTTAGGAGAGGGGGTGCCAGCTCAGGGGTCGTCCGCGTCACTTGACCTTGGTTCAAAATTACGCGGACCGTCGCCAAAAGCCCTCGTGTAGCTGAACTGCGCGCCGTAAAATTCACTCACTCACTCAATCAACTTTACGGCTGAAAAGTCAAAGATTTTTGAAGTGAAACTTCTTTGCGGACGGAGTGAATGGGAAATTTACCCAGTTTTGCGTAACAGGGAAAAAGCGAACGGTAGTGATTTCCCCCATCCCCCCGAAACGTCGCCATAGTGAGGAAACAGCGAGCGGGGGGAAAGAGAGCTGGGGGGGGTACAACACGTGATTTGCGTCATATCCGTGAAAAAGTTGGACGATTGCTGAGGGGGAATTGTGCATCAGAAGTATATCTTGCTGCTATGGGCGAAAGGCGCTTAGGTATTGGTGACATTAAGTGGGACCCTTGCTATATACTCTTGTAACGAGCTCGCGTGGCGTATTTTCATAGTTTTTGGTATTTTCATAGTATTTGGCCCACGTCGCACGAGAAGTTTCACTTCTATCGCGTGGCTTCCCACGTTCTTTTTTTCTCTCTCTTTACATTGGAAGAGTGGTGACAGGAAACGTGCTGACTAAAATAAAATTGCCTCTGGGAAACTGGTATTTGATACATTTGCTCAATATATTGCTTTTTATTTTAGAATTAAAGTTTTGGTAGGGTAGGTTGGTTTAAAAAAGAGTTTGCCTTATTTTGAATGTAAATGGGTTTATTAGTAGCTTTCATATTTAAAACGTAAATTATAGTTTAAGAAAAATATTACTAGCGCTTAGTACACGTCAAATCTGTAATGATGATTAATAATGTCTGTTAAATTCCATAATTTAATGCATATGATATAATTTAATTCATGCCATTCTCTTAAATATCTAAGATATATCTGCTTCTTTTGACTATAAAGTTTAATCGCTGAATGGATTTGATCGCGTCTCCTCTAAAATCACACAGTGCAGTATTAGGTATTTATGATTTTATCATCCTCCAATTTCGTCAAATCAAAAGACGTTGCCAAACAATGCGATATACAGCCAATAGTGATAAACATTTTTCGCCGCTCATCAAACGCAATAAAAATCATAAGAATAATATGACATCATTTTGCGACGGCTTTTAATTTCGTTCAACGGATGGATGAAAAAAATTTAAGTACCTAATATATTTTGTCGATTGATTTTACCCGAAATTATACTTCAGTTATAAGTATAGGTCTTCGTATGTCCATTTGTGAATAGAAGTAACAGTTACAGTTAAAATAAGTACAGCGTAAGCTTATTTGAAGTTTTCAGAGTTCCAACCTCCGTTACATGAATTCCCGCCTAGCTCTCAAACTTTATAAGCAGATAATTTTATTCAGTTTTCCTCTTCCAGACCATTTGCATGGTAATCGGCATTTTTGTCGGAATGAGAATCAAACTTGGTAATTGGTAGATCGTTCCTTGAATATGATTTATCAATTGAGTATTTTAAACAAAAATATCACTCGATTATATGGAAGAAAAACGGGGAAATTTTAATTTAATGCATCGTGTTTTAAATTATCTATTTTGAATGAAAAAATTCGGAACAGATTTTTTAATTTGATATTTATTTTTTAATCTGCATATTTATTACAAACTCTATTGATCTTCCGCAATTGTCGTTTATGACGTCCCGTAGGGAGAAACTTTGTGTTCTCTAGATTTATTGTCCCTTTTGGTACATGTTTCACTTCTCTACAGGACACTGAACAAAATTGTTCATGTCATTTGGCTAGAGATAAGGGTTTAAGGGGCTTCTTGTGTCCCCAAAAGGACGCTGATCTGGTGTTAATATTGCAGCTAGGGATGTTATGGGATTTTTGATGGATCTTTAATCTGATGCAATATCACTTTATCTTGGGTTACTTCTGGTAAGTCCCAAATCTTCTAATTGTGTTTTGGCTGACAATCTCCTTCATTAAACTACATAGTGGAAGTGTTGCAGGATCAATGCCTAACTTTCTCTCTCACGCATCGTTCTTAATCATGCCGAACTAAAGGTTTTGTTTTACATAGCTATGTTGATTGTGCTTAATTTGCAGCTCATTTGCGATTTTTATAATTCCCTAATAGAACAGCGAAATATTTCGAAAATTTGCATTAACAAACATGTTTAAAAGATATGTAGCAATCCAAATTCTGCTAAAAATTTCCGAAAAGGAGAGAAAAAATCTTACGATTTTTTAAAATGTACAATTTTTTAAAAAATATATCTGCTGCACAATTTCAAATCTATTTTGTCAGTAAGAACAATTATAAAATATTTTCTTTCCATTGCTGGTGCTTTAAAGTCACGGGATTCGTAGAAAAGTGTAATTTCTGATTTTGATTATTTGTACACTAATGAAATCGAATGTCTGGGGAGCTTTTCTATTCCGGGTGTCAGTTAAATGAGAAAATTAATAACTAAAAGAGATTTTAACTGTTTGCGCAAGCCCAACTGCGCATGCACAGCAATCCAGATGTGTATGTAAAAGGAAGTTGGGAGAAATAAAGAGATGTCAGAAAACAAGAGATGTGTTGTACTTGAGTCATGAGTAATTGTAAGCTATCGACAGAGAAGAGTTGAGTATAAAACATTACTTTTGCCCAAAAAAACATTTATTTTTATTTATCGATTGTTATAAATTAGCATACTTAATTTTTAGCATTTTTAAGTCATTTACAAAATGTTTCTGAAATCAATGTACGTACTTTAAAGTATGTAATTGTTGAGTATTATTTTAAAGTCTAAAGTCTAAAAAACCTGCATTTCATAACATATACCATTTGCATTTTTCAAACATATTTGTATGAATCAATTAACTAAGCCACTAATTCAGTGCTTCTCAAACTTTCAATATTTGAGAATTAAATTCATCGTGCCCCCTCAATAAAATAACAGTGTATTTTATTAAAAAGTAATATACTTTAATGCAAAAGTTACAGTACGACTTTAATTATAAACCATAAAAATTATTAAGGTAAATATTACATTTTGTAATATTTATCTGTAATTATTAAGCCCAAACAGGCACTGTTAATTATTAAACTTGTTCCTAACTTAATATTGTTGAATTAATCATCAAATACATTGTGCAGTATTGATATATTATTTTACATATTACATCAGTGTAAATGTTTGTCTCATTTTTTATTATGTCAGAATGTATTTTGTTTCTTCCTTTCATCAAATTAATAACATTTTAAAATCTTTTATTTTCGATATGCTCTGGCTCCCACTTTCGGTTATCATGCCTCCCTAGAACGACGCACCCCACAGTTTAAAAAATGCTGCATTAATTTCATAATGGGGTTCCACTAGTGAAAACATTTTATGTAGCAGCTACAATAGAGGGAAGTTTTTAAAGATGTCCTATTTTTGAAGACTGTTCATTAAAAAGAGATTGAAACATAAGCACATATAGCAGATCTTTTTCTTCAAATAAAAAATACATGGTGCGTCTAAATTACTTGACATTTTTAAACTGTCTAAAAAAAGTTTAATCATTCTTTTATATATATATATATCTTTCTTAATATATTCAATAGAGTTCTTATGAGTTCTGAACAAATCTTCTTATCGTATAATATATGCTATATATAAACAAGAAAGGATTTTATCTTTCACTTAATAGTAATGTCTAAGTAAAAAGTGAGCTATTTCTTAAAATATAAGGCCAAAACATCCGTTTAGGTCACTTTCACAAATAGAGAAACCTTTTTAACTGAAAATCGCAAGGCATATTTTCACTTCATTTTTTGGTGGTCGGGGTAGCCTAGTGGTCAAGGTAACAGATTCGTGGCAGGTGTGTCATGAGTTCGAGCTCAGTACCACTGAAGACACGCCGTGTAGGGGATTTGATTCACGTTCAATCTATCAAGAGCTCAAACGTCCTTCCGTTGGTGTGGTACATAGGAGAGGAGGGTGCCAGCTCAGGTGTCACCCTCGTCACTTAACCATGGTCCAAAATTAGGTTCGTCGCCAAAAGCCCTTGTGTAGCTGAGCAGATTATCAGTCACTTAATTTATTTTTTGGGAGAAGGGGATTTTTCCACAATTTCCTGAAAGACTTTTGGAATTATTAATATCCTATTGAACTCATTATATTATGCACTAGAAAGATGATATGATGTCAAAATAAAAGCATATTTTTCTGTGTTAGATTTTTTTTTGTGTTGTGATATCGCTTTCTTAATTCTTTTTTATCAATTTATAAAAATAAAATTTACATACAAGTGTGGTCGCTTGTGGTCGGAGTTGAGTATGAAAGTCAAGGCATAGAATTATAAATTAAAGATAAAACGTAACTTTATTTTCCACAAAAGTACCAAGTACATGGAGACATTTGTACAAAGCGAATACATATTAAAATTGTCTACCTAAAATCTATTGTTTATTAAGAAGACGAAACAATTTTGGAAATTGTAAATGATACCTTGGTTTGGTTTTGTAAGTTCTTAGCATTTCAAAGGTCATTTTTTTCCTTGTTGCTACATACTGATTCCTTTAAACCCTTTCCCGTTCCTTTAAGGAAATAAATTCTACTTAATTAAAATGAGAAAAAAATTGTTAAATTATAATATTGGATTTGATAACTATACAATGAAATTAATTAATTTAAATTAGAAGATGGTATTAAATCACAGCTGCTTTATACTTGTTTTTATGCATATATGTTTAAATTGTTGAGTTTAATTAAAAACATTTTTTGAAAAAATGTAAGCTTCAGGGAAACGTTTTCAAGAGAGAGAAAAAAACTGCTGTGTGATTTAGTTAAAATTATTAGATAAAAGCTGTGAAGATCTTTGATTGTATTGAATAGCATTGGCAACAAAAAGATTAAATTAAAATAAACATTTAATAATAAAGGCAGTAAAACATAAATTTAGTCAGGTACACATTGAAATAAATTAATTTAGACGTCAAAATCAAAAAATGTATCTTTCGACTATGTAAATTAAAATAAAATCGTAAGAGTGGTAATCAAAATTATAGGAAACACATTTGAGAATAAAAGGGCAATATATATATGTGCAGTTTGATCCAGATATTACAAATACATCGAGAGAAAACATTTTTCCGTTAATTTCGGATTATTCGTTATATCGAGGCTCATACAAAATACAAATTTTTGCATTTACCTTTTAGAAATTCTATAAGATAATGCTCAAAAAATATCCATATTAAGAATTCCGCCTTTTGTATTTTCAACAGGTAAAATACTATTAGAGAATTACTACGCGCCAGTTGATTCGAAATTTTAAAATACTGACTAATGGATGTTTGAAAATCTTTGTGATTCTTGACTCGAAAAAGTTTTCTTTGAATTCTTGCAGAGAAGAAAATATTGTATCATTTACATCCTGTTGCATAAGAGAAAGGTATGTTTTCATATTTGCCATGCATTGTAAAACATTGGAAAAATGTAACGTTTTGACAGACATTTCATTATTGTTTTTTTAATTTAGAATCGATATTCATTTGTTCCGACTGATTAACAATGTCCTCAATTTCTGTTGCACAGATTAGCAGGTCGTCACTAAATGAATCAAAATAGTATAAATCATAAAATACCCCCCACACGTTGTGGATTGGGATGAGATAAAAAAGGAATTTTCAGTCCTCCTCTCAAGAGTCACACGACAGGCTACATTCATGACTCATCTGTATCTGTACTGGTCATCATTTTCCGTTGAAAATTGGCTGCTTACAAGAAAAGATTTTCCTGTTCCGGAAAAAAAAATCCAATTTTTTTAATACAAACTAATAAAAAGAAATTTTCCACCTGCTGAAATAGTAGGTTAACTCAAGGTTTTCTTATTAATTATATAGGGGTTTTCTTTGCCTTCATTTTAATTAGGAGGGGAGAAAAATTCGTTAAATTACGAAATTCTTTAAATATGATGCTGTTAAATCTGGGGTCCAACTATATATCTATATCTATCTATCTATGTATATATATAATTAAATTATTAAACATTCTTTTTAAATAAAGTTTTGAAATATTTCAAAATAAGGCTACTTCCTTTTTTTAGAACTGACTATAAGAAATAAAAATTAATGCAATTTCATCTGTTCAAAACTAAAAGAGACAAAAATGTGCATAGATGGTGATATGCAGATATATTCGGATTAATTTCTTGTGAATCTGGTATAAATAAAATTTAGTAAAGTGATAAAATAAAACACCAATTTTATTACACCAAACGGAATCTAACTGTTTTATTCCACCTGCGAGTTAATTTATATATAAATCAAAATATATATTTAAAATGAAATCGAACATTGAATCACATCAGGAACAAATAAGAATAGATGGAAAAAAATAATAAATCAAAAATTAAATCCTGTAAACCATTTTTTTAAAATTTTTCTTCTGTTCTTACTTACATTCATTAATTTCATCTGTTCCTCTATACAATAATATATTTTATCTGTTCTTATCTGCATACATATATACATATTTGTATGTTGGTATCCATGCGTTTGCGAAAGAAAAAATATTATGACTTGATCTTGGAATTTTTTTCAATTCATACATTATCAATTTAATTCAACATTATCAACTCAAATGTATCATCATGCTGGGAAAATTCCATTTTCTAATTCATTACCGATTCATCAGCAAAAAAAAAATACTTCACTAAATGACATGACAATGTCTTATTGTGTATCGCCTATACTTTTAATTACTTCAGCTTTTTTTTTTTCGTTCCTCTTTCTTATATCATGTTTTAAACATTTTAATGAAAATCCTATTTTAGTCTTATTTTAGAAATGTTAAGTCTATTGTATATTATTAAGCACAGTAGCAGAAAGAATAATAGAAAATATCATGTTTTTTTTGTAAGAAAATTATTATTGTCATTGAGATAATTGTTCCACAAATCCTTCAAACTGAATATGGCAAAGTAGAAAACCTCTTATCCAAAACAAATAAAAAGTTTTTGTTTAATACTTCAGCTAGAACTATTTTTCTTATAATAAGAAAATAATAGAAATGCAGATTTCTGATTAACTGTTATTGAGCAAAACTACATCATTTTTGAAGTATGGAAATACATGCTATAAATTATTTGGAAAATTTCAAAAAAAGTACTTGTAGCATGAATTATATTCCTTGCTTATGTACCTTGTTAAATGTTAAAAACTTTTGAGATGTTTTATAAAAAGTATGCATTTTATGGTTGAATAAATCTTTAGTGGGACATTTTTTTTTATTTCTTCAAGTATCATACAGTTTTTAACCCTATTGCGAAACACTTGTCTTTACTTCAGTTTGATTATAAAGGTCAACAGGGTCTTATTTTTCTACAGAACTCTTCGCGCAATATATATTATTCAGTAAGGAAGATAAAATATATGAATAAATAAATGAAAAGCCCATAAATGAGGAGCCCATGAAAATGGATGGCTAGTGTCATCATTCCAAACAATCCTCTATTTACCTGTATTTTACGCTACCTCACGTTTGGATCATAAATTGTTTCTTTCTTTCGTTTCAGCGTACTCCTTTAAGATATCTTTAGTATCCCTTAAAGTAAAATAATTTACTTTTATTTTTGCACCAACTTTTCTTACAGAATATTATACAACGTGAACCAGTAACGTACATACTTTAAGAATTGCCTAAACTATATTTCAAATATACACTCATATCCATAAATTAAGGATAATTCAGAATCACACAGAAATTGAACTCTAAAATAAAAATTTCACCTGTAGAATTATCACACACATCTTGAAGAAGAATATGCAAATTACAGGAAACCACCAGATGGCGCGGATAGTACGTCACAATGACGAGAGTGTAAGAGAGGGGATATAAGGAATGGTGGCAAAGAAGCAAAATTGTTCACAAGCGCCTTAAAAGCCTTTCAGTGCAATAACCGCATAGTTATGGCACAAAGGAAGCATTTGGATGATTTTTTATGTGGTAGAATTATCGGACGACTGGAATGCGGACGTACCCAGCGCGAAGTATCCGAGGAACTTGGAATCGCCCAGAGTGTCATCTCCAGGCTTTGGCAACGATTCCAAGATGATGGTAATGTGAGTAGATGTTACAGCACAGGTCGCCCCTGAGTTACAACGCCGAATGAGGACCGGTATTTGGCAGTTACTGCCAAAAGAAACAGACGGAGCACAGCATCAGACCTATCTCGTCAGCTCTATTCAGCTACCGGTACGACAGTTTCAAGGTAGACCGTGTACAGACGCTTAGAAAACATTCGTTTATATGCTCGTAGGCCTGCCATAAGTGTTCCCCTTACCACAACTCACTGTCGCCTGCGATTAACCTGGAGTAGAGAGCATGCATTGTGGACACCGCAACAGTGGTCTTGTGTGATGTTTTCCGAAGAGTCCAGGTTTAGTTTGCAGTCTGATTCTCGCCGGACATTCATATGGAGAGCACCAGGTACCCGTTACCACCAAGAGAACACCATTAAACGATACCGTTACGGTGGTGCAGGATGGCTCGTTTGGGGAGGAATTATTCTTGGTTCTAGAACTGACCTGCATTTTCAGAGAGTAACAATGACAGGCTACATCTATAGGGATGTCATTCTGGAACAACATGTACGTTTGTTTCGGGGCGCCATGGGTGCTGAATTTATGTTTATGGATGACAACGCCTGTCCTCACCGTGCAAACATTGTAGACGAATGCCTTCAATCGGAGGATATCACCCGTATGGATTGGCCAGCATACTCACCGGACTTGAATCCAATAGAGCATGTGTGGTATATACTTGGCCGACGAATTGCAGCCCGTCAACTCCCTCCCACCTGTCTACCGGAACTTCAGAGGGCATTGCTTCATGAGTGGTGTAATATTCCCCAAGATCAGATTGATTATTTGATACTCAGCATGCGTAGGCGTTGTAAGGCCTGTATTGCATCGTCCGGGAGACACACTCCGTATTAACCATCATACTAACCATGTTATACTGTTTTTTGTAAATTGGTTATTTTTTGAAATTTGCCCCAGGGAGTAAAAATCGCAATTTTTATTAGTTATGTCAAACATGTAGCATCTTTTTTGCTCTTTACATTTTGTTTAATAAATAGACTTTACAAATAAGTCAAATTTGTTTTGCTTCTGTCTTTTTCCTTGTCTGAACTTCATTATCCTTAATTTATGGACATGAGTGTAGTTAACGCAGTACAATTATGGATTTCCCCTCTTCTTGAGCAGTCTATGAATATTATAAAAATGACTTAAATTCTTTTACTTCAAATTATACTTTAATGCTTGAAAAAGGGCCTTATTTGAATTATAAAAATATTTTTTTCCGGATTTAATGTTGTTGTTGTTTTTTATCCTCAAATGATCTGACATACGTCAGATCAGCACCAGAAGGCTGTTGACTACCGAAAATTCTTTAATAATAAAGGTATTGGATGTTAAGTATCCCCTTGAAAAGTCCGATGCATCTCAGAATGTGTTCCGGGGAAGCTGGATTGTTACAGCATTTTTTACAAGTGGGGTCGATTTTTCTGCCATTGTCAACAGAAAAATATTTCAAGTGGCTACTTGTTAGTCTAGACAAAGCAGTCTGGGAGCTACGGTCACATTTGATTTTCAGCAGAGAGCCAGGGGATGTTTCTGAATTTCATTGATATGTAGGTGGAATACGCCACATTAAATGTAGTTTAAATCCTGCATTAGAGTACAGTTCTAGGTAAGTGAGCGAAGTTCCAGTAGACGTTTCATTCTCACTACCCTCTTTGGCCAGTCTATCAGCGATCTCATTATCTCTAATGTTAACATGTGATGGTATCCATTGGAGGTGGATATCGTGGGTCTGAGAGATCTTCCTCAGTTTGATCAGAACAGAAATAATGGTTTCATCGTTTGCGGAGGACCAGCAACTAAATTGTTGTAGTGCACTGTGGTTGTCCGATAAAATCCATAGTTCGCCCTAATCGCAATCATAAGGCATCATAGTATCAGGTCCTATATTAATCGCAATTAACTCACACTTGAAAACCAATCAAGAGTCAGAGTTGCGTTGCTTTATTGTAGTCTTAAGGTGGGTTGTCCTAATAAAAATATCGCTGCCAGTGCGATCTTCTATACGACTCCCGTCATTATAGATCTGCACTGCATTGTCGGGAATGCAACTCATAATTTCTAGAGTCAGCTGTCTTAGATGATCTTCATGGAGAGTTTGCTTGTTCGCAGTTGAATTTAGATCAAAATGGAAAAAAATATCAGTTTCCCAGAGGGATCAGTACAGGATCTTAGAGATAGAGGTGCAAACTCACCGAAGAACAGATTTTGAGTTTCTGCCAAGCTAAAAGGGCTGTATTTCTTGAGCCTTTTATTATCGTATTATGTGCAGATACAACGAATTACGATGTAAGGGGCCGTAGCTGTATATTTTATTTAAGTACTTAACTAAATTGGCTTTTCTTCTTATCCGTGTGGTTTTGTTGGATTTAATGTATTAGAACAGAGAGACGAACTTGCAGAAATTAAAAATGCTTACCTTTTTTAAATATATAATTTTAAAGGAAATTTAAAAGATAGCCAAATGATCGCAAAACCTTTTTAATTGATAATTCGAAAATTGCGACGAACAACATTAAGTAGGTGTTTGTCATTTGTATTATCTTTTTTTCAACTTTAATATTTGGAAATAAGATTATAAGATATTTATACAAATTTACAAGTCTACGTTTGACTTATTTTTCTTCGTTCAGACTGATTTCAATAAGCAGTGGAGATTTGTTTTGAATAAGCAAAAAGTAGCCATCAAATTATTGAAACTTATGTTGTACACTACATATTTGTGATTTCATTTGATAATTATTAACCTTACACTTTGATGCTACACAAGGAATTTGAGCCACCCACCGACTATGTAATTTTGAATCTCGATCTAGTGGCGAAAACTATACCTGAACAGATATCGAACTCCCAAAACTTTCCCATAATGCCTAAATGTAGACTTCCACATTTTCAAACCGTTAAAATTATTTCCTTTTATTGAAAATACATGTTTCGAAAAAAATGTATTCTTAGTCTTTAGGTAGAAAAATGATTTTAATACTGAAAAGGCAAAATGAGAATTTTAAAAATCTGTGTATGTGTGCGTGGTATGATTTTAAATTTTTCTATCATTATTTCTTCATTATCTTTTTTCTAAAAAATATTTTTTTTAAAAAATGCTTGCTAGTTTTATCTGAATAATTTGTATCCACATTAAATAGCCTAATTCTCATAATCTAATCAACTAATGAGACAACATCAGTCAATAATTTGTTTCATTTTTTAAAATTAAAAATTATTTATTTCCTTTATCTTAGAAATACAAAGTTAAGACATTCCATTATATTTCATGGATTGAAAATAATTCTGCTTTTTTCGATATTATTTTTTTTATCTTTAAGCAAACTAGATGTCATCTGAATTCCTTTTATATAAACAGAAAAACTTTCGCTTTAGAATGAGATGAAAGATTTAAACATTTGTTCCGAATATCCTTTCACAAGAATAATATCTTTTAGAAAAAAAAATTTCTGAGAAAGAACAAATTTGTTTTACTTCTTTTTTGTATTTTTAGAAATATCAAATTTTTATTTCTAACTTTTGAAATTTTTTACATAATATCTGTAAGTGTATATATAAATATATGCATTTATTCAATAGGTTTAAGACACGTGTAAATAATAAATTGCCCTTTATATTTGCTCTACAGTAGAAAATCTAGATGGTTGAACCGAAACGCAGAAAGAACAATAACTTCTTTGAGAAATAGAAACTTGTATTTTTATTAGACATGGCTTTTTCCGAAACAAATATTTAGTACTTTATTTGTTTTCCATAATGTTTTCACATTTTCTTTTCTTCCATATCCTGGGAAGAAAACACGTTCAAAACTTAAAAAATTTAAAGCATTACTTTTGCTTTTGCGTGTTTTTTAAAGAACAGTGTAATTTTCCAAATATTATTTAGGACAACAATTTTACTCAACTTTGGATTTTGTAATTAAACAAAGTGGTCTTTTTCTGGATGTATAAATCAATTGAAGTGGAAAGGTTCAAAAACTTATTAAAGAATATTTGGTGGTAAACAACATTTATCAAAATTATTTTTATCGATATATATCCCTTTTTCTAAAGAAAAACTATCATTTATCGAAACAGAGAGCAAAATCAATTAATAACAAAAATTCTAAGTATGTGCTTATGTATTGAGTTCGATTTTTGTTTTTGAAACTTCCTAGAGTTTCAGGAATCAAATTAGCAACCATTGTTGCATTCACAATATATTTTATCCTTACCACTGCTTACTTATGAAATCAGTACAAAAAGTATCTTATATAAGTATACGTAAATCCTTATTACGCTTCCTAAATTTTTATATGTAAAGGCAGAGTCATAAAAAAAACTCTTGCGTAAATTCTTTTACATTATAATCCGGTTTTTGATATTTTCCGTGTCTAATAGATATATTTCGACTGCATTCCTTCTGCTGAAAAAAATGTAGAGATTATTAGTAAGGGAATTTTGTTGTTTGTGAAATCGTATTTCCCAGTTTTTCAAAACGACCAACCAAACCCCTCATCATGAAGGCTGTAGTAGCTGAGCTTGAATTAAAATATTGCAGATATTTTACGCTGCGTTATAACAATTGATCATTGACAAGAACAGAAAAACTCGATACTTTTAACGTGTTGTTTTGTACCGTATGGTTCCATAATAAATTTCCAAGAATTCAATTATAACCTTCAAAAATAAAAAAATAAAAAATTATATCAAAAATTTTAAAAAAAAAATTGGCAGTTATAGAGACTGCCGATAGAAGTGAAAACTTTGAAATTTTAGTATTAAAATTTGACATTTCATAACGTTTGAATTAAAATTATCAACATTAATCTGGTTTTCATACCTATTGACCCTCCGAGCAACAACTAAATGCATGTTTATATGGTTTTTTATTATTTAAATATATACGGGCTAAACTAGATCATGACAAAATATAAATACAATTCAATTGAAATAACAATTAATAAACAATCATATTACTTATGGATGGTATTTGTATTTACTTAAATTTCAATGTACTTGATTTTTAACATTATTTTAATTGTTTGCATCATTGTCATCATTAATTTCAACAATACTTAGATTTTTTGTACTTTCAATTATTTCATTTTGTTCTAAAAAAACATACAATAAGCTTATGGTAACTAAAGTAAGAAAGGAAAATGTTTGATTCAAATTTATCTAAGTATCGCGTAAAAACCACATCAATCGTCACTAAAGTAGTTTTCACTTCAATAATTTTAAATAATATAAAAATTTCAAACACCAAAATAAATACGAGTTTTTGAAATAATTTTCTGTTATTTATTTTTTATCTTAAAAAAATTAGTATATTTATTTAGTAATCACTATTGTACCGCTCTTTGATTCTTCAATTAAACGATTCAAATAATAATCAAACAAAAACACTATTTCAACAATGCACAGTATATACACATTGAACTTTTCACCAAATCCATTCAATTTTACTTATAAGATATACAAGCACTATACGTCAGCTGTATAGCTACGTATATATAGCTATAAGCATGTCGGTTACGCGAACGCATGAGATTTCACCCATCCAAAAAGTTTCTACGGCGAACAGCGCACTGCGCATGCGCCAGTCGGAGCATGTCGGTGACGTGAACCCATAAGATTTTCCCCAACCAAAAAGTGCCCAACGCCGCTAAAGAAGTTTTCACTTAAAAAAAAAGTTATTTGTGTTTAACTTTGGTGGGTCTTATTTGGCCCACCCTGCATCATTAAAATGCTTTAAAACAGAAATTAAAAAAGTTTACTAAAAGTTATCCAAATGCGAATACTATATTTTATAAAAAGTTTCAAGAATTGATTATATTTTAAATACATGTTTCGTTTGTAATGTTTTATAAATAAACTATTTAAAAACGGTTTGTGAAATTTTGAAATATTCAGAGTAAATGTTTCTGTGTGTTACTGTGCATTTAAAGATATCACAATTTGTTAATGGCTTTCAGGCCTAAAAGAATCTAACTTCTGTCTGTTAATGACTTTCTCGCTTCGCTGAAAAGGGAAATGAGAAATATGACCACTATTACCCTTCACTTGGGACTCCCCTTTCCTAATCCCACAAACCCCAGAATAAAATAGGAAATACAAACAATTTCCGACCGCAAGTTCGTGTAATGGTCAGCCTTGGCAAGGATCCCGTAGGAATCCTATTACCCGTGAAGTACACGGAAAATAAGGAAGATACTTTCCAGTGATAATTTGGTTAATACCATTGTGCAATAGGAAATATTACTTAGGAAATAAAGATAATGAGATTTGAGAAAAACATCAATGAATATGAGAACAAATGGTATATGCTATTATACTTGTTTCCTTTACAAATCCAATTTGTTTTCAGTGAAAACTCTTCTTGAGTGAAATGATTAACATTAGATTTGTTTTCCTGAAGATAGTTTTTAACATTCAGAAGTTAATGATAGCTCACAAAAATGATATGGTATTTTATGAATGGGTTTTATATGCTACCAAATAAGGATATATTTGCATTTGATAAAAATAATAATTGTTTTTTCTGGAATTATATTTTAAATTATTTCACGTTTCACTAAGATAAATGATCATTTTGCCCAATATTTAACTTTACGTAGTCAAATTAGTGAGTAAAAAACTGCAATGATTATAAATTAAGGGAACAATTATTAGGTTCTTAATACTCTACATATTTCTTTGCAAATGAATATCACAATAACAGCTTTATCCAACGCATACACTATTCCACAACCACAACTACAACATGATGCTCATTGAACAACTACACTATCTACCAATAAGTATTTGAACACCCGTGCGAATGAGGATATCTTCTGTTCTGATAAACGTTACTACTTCTGTACTTAAATATAGTGTTGGAAACAACATTGACATTAGTCGCAAGAAAAAGGTGCCACAAAATTCAAAGCTGTCTGACTTCGAGAAGTGAGCAATTGTCAGATACCATAAACATTGCCTATACTTAAGAGACATATCTAGTGATTTAAATATTCCCAAATCGACAGTGGTTATGTTATAAAAAAGTGTAAGGTGAGTGGTGATTGTATTAATGTACTTTGTCTTCGATAGAGCCCCCTAAACCGAAACTAAGAGATTGAAATGGACCAGCGATATCCAAAGAAATCCGGAAAAGCCCCCCCCCCTATAGATCGCATACCTAGCTGTTCCGATGCGCTGGTGCAAGGCACTTCAAAATATGACAGTAGATGAATAAAAACAGGTACTCTGGAGTGATGAATCAAGGTTCAATCTCTATCATTCGGATGGTAGAGTCTGGGTTTGGCGTATGTCTGGAGAACGCCTCTTGCCAGAATGCATTGTGTCTACAGCAAAATTTTGCGGAGGTGGAACTATGCTCTGAGGATATTTCTTGTGAGTTGAACAGAAACCCTTGATCTCAATTCATAGTTAGTTTAACGTCTATTCCTCTTCTACTATTCAAACAACAATATACTTTCTACGCTGCGAGTTTGATCATTGTGTCTTTTAGGATGACTACGTTACTTGGCATGATGATAATAGGTTAAACCAACTAAACTGATCTTTCCATAGCCCAAAAATGAATCCTCTGAAACGAGTTGTATCCCTGAATTAAGGAATGCAGCAAACGTGGAAAATCAATGAAAGAGTTTACATGTGTTCTCGAAGCCGAATGGAAGAATATACCACTGTTCATCATTCAAAAACTCGTGAAATACATATCCCATAGGGTTATGATTGTAATTTCTTGAGGTGTAGGCTCTGAAATCTAATAAATATTAATAAATTTTGCTTATTTATTTTATCACAGGTATCCAATAACGTAATGATTAATAATGTATATATAAAAATTTCAAGATCAAACTCTGATTTTTCACAAATTCTGTTTTAGAAAATAGTTATGACGAATATGTTATAATTACATAATTATTGATGCCTGACTATTTATAAAAAATACATAAATAATCCGTGGGAATGTATTTTAATATTTGTGTAAGAAAGTGATTCAATAATGATTTTGTACATTCCAAATAATAACCCTGTTATAATAAAAATATTTTGAAATTAACGAATTATTTAATTTCTGAAATAAACGAAGCAAATTTATTTCAATATTATACATTTAGCTATCATTATTAACGTAGCTTAAGGGCGAGTTTTAGAAAAAAAGTATCATATTCTTGTGTATATTACATTTACCTTTTTAATTAAATATATAATTTGTAAAAGAAACAAGTAAAAAATGCTGTTTTGAAGAAAATATATTACATCTAATGATCTTTATTAAAATATTCCCATTAAAAGAAATTTCATAATATTTATAATAAATGAAAAAAAAAGGTTATTTATTTTTGTGTAAACAATAAAATTTGAAGATATGTTTTTCTCTTTATATAATTATCCTTCAAATATAGTACTTTAAAATGAGAATCTTATTAAAATAGGAGATGTACAACCCGATTAAATTTATTTTTCAATAAAATAAAGTATGGATTTAAATTTGGCTATAAATGTAAAATATAAAAGATCTTGCGTAATAACTATGAAACATTTTATTTTATAGAAATATTTATGCTTTGGGGCAAAATTATGTAGAATTATTTTGTGTTTTCTTGAATTTTTTGTATAAAAATTAGAGAAGAGAAGACATTTATATATATATTATTAATTCAATACATATAGCGGTAGTGTGGGGAATTTATTCTATTGTGTTTTCATACAATATAAATATATATATATGTATATATATAAAGAATTTTTGAAGAAAATTGCCCTATTTTATTTGCTTATCCTGATAAGGAGACATCATAAATATATTTACTACATTCTAAACTTTTAAAAACCGTTTTTCTCAATTTGCTTCCTTTGACATAATCCTAGAACTTAATATCATCCACTTTCCATTCGACTGTATTTTCGTCCACGATACATGCATTTTTCGTGCTTGTAGAGTCTATTTATATCATTGTTAATTCTCAGATAAAGTAAGAAAACATCTGTGAGATAAAAGTTTGCTCTAAAATTAATAGTGCAGTTTCGATCATTAGTTTTATCAAGAACATAAGGAATCGGAAAAAGAATGATTTGTTAATTCAAATATCATTTCCTTTAAATGTGCAAACGATTTACGCAATGAGCTGAATTGATAACTGTAATACTAAACACAGAGATATTTATTAACACAACAGAGGTGAAATTTTTCAATACAATTAACTAGGAGTAAGGAATCATATTCATTTCATTTTTGGGATCAAATAACTTTAAAAAAACAATCAAAGCAAAAATTGTGTGTGAATTAAATTAGTGAAAATTTTAAGCCAGCGTTTCTCAAACTGTGGGGGTGCGTCTTCCTTGGGGTGCGTGATGACCCTATGTGGGGAGCCGAATCATATCGAAATTGGATTTTTTTAAGAAAAAGTATGCTAATTTACTAAAAAGAAGCGAAGCAAAATACACGCCAAATTTAAGTATACAAAAGCAAAATATATAAGTATACAATGATATTATATACTTATAAATACATCAGTACCTCTCAATGTATTTGATAATTAATTTATCAATACTAAGTTAAGAACAAGTTTAATAATTACTAGAGACCCTCCATGGGCTTATCATATACTGTATCGCAAATGTTGAAACTTTGAGAAGCACTGAATTAAACTGTAGAGTAGATAAATTTGTTTAGAGTCACAGTATTGTGCTTATTCACAGTAATGTACTTACAGTCACAGTACTGTGCTTATTCACAGTACTGTACTTACAGTCACAGTACTGTGCTTACAGTCAGTACTTAGGTACTGTGAGCGAATTTTCCTGGATGCCATTCGTCGAAGTTGATTATGAATGTGTTCATTCACGAAATAAAATCAGTCAAACGATATACATTTAATATAGATTGAATACAATCATGCTGTATGTAAATTTAAACAATATTCTTATTGTAGTAACATATCTTTCCATATTTCTATGCAATACTTCTTCTTCGATACTGCATAATATTACTGCCAATTTCATTACGTTTCCGTGAAATTAAAAGGTGAAATCCATTTGAAGTTTACTTATCGATAACCTTAATTTCTAAATGCGAATTCATTGATTCAACTTCTTTACAACTTTTGCATTGGTATTTTAGATCAAACTCATGACTTCTACAAAATGTTTCTTTCCTTTTTTCCCTTTCTTTTTTAAAAGTTAAAATGTTATTTATTTAATTTATTATTTTATTTATAAAGATATATTTTGATAGCACTGAAGTTTTTGAGCTATTTTTTGGATATAAAATATCAATGTATATATAAATATTGCCTTTTCACTCAAAAAAACAACAAAAATTTTCTTGGGGTAATTTCATTTTTCTTTCGAAATATAATGCTTTAAAGTAGGGAACTGAAGAATTAAACTGTAACCAAAACAAAAAACTTCGTTATTATCTGCCTCATATAAAAGGATTAATAGAGTAAAATGATTCCTGAATATCTATAAAAACCAAAATCCAAATAACAGAACATCTACAGGGAATAAAAAGCTTTATGTACACATAATAGTTAAAAAAAAATGCTTCGATTTCATAGAAGTGAAAACGTTTTTAAATACATTTTTCAGATACAAAATATGTACTCTATAACAAAAAAAAATACCAACGTAGCAAGAACAAATTGTCTGATAGAGACAAACATTGGTGGGTAGAAAGATTATGTACAAAAATAAAATGATTCAAATATCAGAAAAATTACATGATCTATTTCAGAGTTACATTGTTACAAGGAAATGAGCTCAGTAAGATGCTGACCCAAATCTAGCTTGAATGAAAGCTGCCACAAGACGTGAAATAGAGTGATAAAACCCCCTGAGGGTCTCTTGCGTTATTTCTTGCCAAATTTGATACAATTGTTGGGCCACGTCATCAACATTCCGTGATAGATGCAGTCGCCTTTCCATCATATCCCAGATATGTTGAATTAGAGGAGATCTGCTGACCAAAGAAGTGTTTCACAACCTGTAAGACAGTTCATAGCAACACGTGCCGTATTTGGTCTGGTATTCTCATACAGTAAAATAAGGCCAGGTAACTGCAAAATAAACGAAAGCAAAACAGTTCTCAGAATATCGTCAACGTACCGATGTGTGCCTCTAATGACAACCAAAGGGGTCCCGTTGTCAAAAACATTTCACCCAGACCATAACTACTGGTTGAGGGTCTGTGTGGCGTGCAATAATGAAAGTAGAATCGACACGCTGCCCTGGGCGTTTCCAGACGAGTCTCCAATGTTCGCCAGGGCACTGTGGAAGCGGGATTCGTCGCTAAACACTATAAGTCCCTAGTCAGCATGATTCCAACCTGATAGAGCCAAGGACCACTATAATCTGGCTCTAAAGTGTGCAGACGGGAGTGGCAGGTGGCGTAGTGATCGGTACGAGCGTAATTTTGCTCTGTAAGCCGTCTGTAAATGGTCATGGTGGACACTCGTCTGCGGGTCACCGGTTGGATGGTTGATAATGATGAAACATGCAATGTAACAGCTGATCTGACAATCAATCTGTCCTCCTAATTTGCTGTGGCCCCAGGTCAACCGCTACCATCATGAGGGTGAAATTTGCCGTTGTGCACCCATTCTTGCCAGCATCTTCAAATCTCCACACTGCTTCGACCCATATGAGGAGTGATTCTCCATTTGTCTGGCCTGCATCTTTCAGTCCAATTGTATAACCTCTTTCAAACTCTGACTGTTGCTCGTAATGAGCTCGAATCCTGCGGCGAGGTATTTTTTCAGTCTTTGACAGGTATCCTAAATGGCAATGCAACTGAAATTTTGATCATCAGATTGAGAATCGCTTCTTTTGACACCTGCTGAGGGCGCAGTTCTGATGCGCTGTAGCCCTCATTATCCATTCATTGGGCAACAAATTTTAATCCTTTCCATGTTCGGTACAAATGTCTTTGCATGTGAATTTTTATTACAATCGGTCAATTCCTTCTTGCTGCGTCGTTTTTTGCTTTGTTTTGTTGTTATAGAATGTTTGTAAAGTTCATCGAAAAATTTACTGGGAAAAACAGCATGTCCTGTAATAATAATAAAAAGAAAAGTAATTTAAATCCACTAAAGGTCTTTTTTTCGTACTAATACAATCACAAGAATTTTTAAAAATTTAAACTAAATTATAAGGTATTTTCTTCATTTGAAAGAAAAAATTAGGATATTTTTTCAATAGAAATGTACACTTGAAATATTTTCTCTGGACAAATCTCTCAAATCAACAATATATTTAAAATCTATAAATTACTTTCATATTAGTTTTTTTTTAAAAAAAATAAACCAATTAATGATCAAAAGAACAAGATTATTAAAAATACTTTTTGAAAATTATGTGTATTCTGTCAAGCTTAAAATATTTTTTTTTAGCATCTTGTTTTAAGTAATCTTTTTATTAGGTAAGTTTTTATTGCATCTTGTTATTAGGTAAATACAACAATAATACAACGACCATAAGATAGTGAATCGCTTCTGATAGGCACCTGCTGAGTGCTCAGTTCCGATGAGCAGAATCTCCCTCTATTCATTCATTGGACACGAATTTTAATCATTTGAATGTCCGGTACAAATGACTTTGCATACGAAATTTCATTACAATCAGGCAACTCCTTCTTAGTGCGCCGTTTTTTTTCTCTGTTATAGAGTGTATACGACAAATAACAAGAATCCAGTACCAATCGGTAACAAAGTTAACAATTACTTTCCTTTAGATGTAAAAAGGTTATAAATAAAATGTACACAGAATATAATTAACAAACGTTTCAGTTTAGTTTTTTGTACACTCAATATAGATATATTTGGGAACAGACACAAGGAATTTAAAGTGAAAAGACAGCTACCAGTAAAATTAATTTTCTAGGAAAAAGAGAAATTCGATTCTGTATAATGAGTGTCATTATTGCATTCTGTTTCTCTGAGAAACATAAATCTAATTGTTTAAAAGAGCAAGCAGAACTATCTCTAAGTAAAAAAAAAAAAATCTTAAAAAAGTAATATGACTCAGGTAGGCAGAAGTGCAGATTAATTAGACAGGAACGTTACAAACTCATAATTGTTTATTTTCTCTTCTTTTTAAACTGCTGTCTAGCTGTAAAATAATTATTTTTCTCTTTCTTAATACTATGAGGTATTCTTTGCAGTAGTAATTACATTACTTAACATTCGAATAACTTTTATTTTGCTTCTTAAATTAGATTAAATTATAACAAATGTTATTTAAACATACACAATATAAAAATTATCTAAATTCCTACTATTACACGCTTTTCTAGCAAAACTCATTGCAAGGTAAAGAAAAATTGAGTTTATTAATTTTACTTCAAATTTTTTCTTACTAATTTGGGATGCAAAAATCCCCAACAAAGATTTTGAACTGTACATTCATTTTTAATAATTTAATAAATGTTTTCTTTCCTCACAGATTTTTTTTCGACTGCATTTTCCTAAGTTTATATATTTGCATTTTTTATTGGAAAATCATGATTTTAAAATTTTAGAAATTGCAAGGAAAATGTTTTCAATTTTGCTTTCTTGTGGAAGAAAGAACGTTTCGTTAAGTGAAAGTTTAAGAAGAAAATTCCTATTACATATTTTGTTGTTGTTGCGGATGCAAATGTTCATGAGATTGACGTACGTCAGAAAAAATTCATATGATTACTTGACTCTTAAAAAGTCGAGTACAAGATCTGAATAGGTATCTTTCATGGAGAGTCCCACACTATGATAGTCCTTATATTCTTGAAGCATCTGAGGATAAGAAAATAACACCAATTTATTAACAGTTTATATTTGCTACATATAATATAGCTAATATAAATAAAAGAAAAAATTAAGTCCCTCTTTTTAATTTTTAATTATATAAATCGCGAATTAAAGTTTTACAGTAAAATTATTCGACTATATTCGGAGACCAATTTTTCGAAAATTTATTTTCAGGATAAACTTATTGTTTTAATGAACATAGATAGGTTTAAAGAGTCGTGATTATAATATACACTCATGTCGAAAATTATGGCCACAAACATAAAATCTGTGAAAACTAATGAAATATTTAGGCTGTTGCTACAAAATATGTCAAAAAGAATATAGCAACATAAGAATATGGAAAACGATTTTAATTGTGAATTAAGGTCGCGTCAAACCAAAAAGTGAGAGATTATGAATCAGGGATAAAATCTTTACCTCGAGAAAAAATTTGTCTAGTACGGAGTGTGACCTCTCTGGAATTCTATAAAAGCATTACAATGAGATGCTATACTGTTTATGAGGGTACTATTAAGTATTTGTGGCAACAAATACCATTATTCTAAAAAAGGATGACTTTTTAATTCCTGGAGGTTCTGTGAGGGGAGATACGCTAACAAATGACTTTTCTTAGACCATCCCAAATATATTCAATAGAATTGTGACCCGTAGTTCTCGGGGCTCAATCCATACGGCGAATACCGCTCCTTCATGGAATTCATGAACAGTGTTCTATGTGGCCATACATTATTGTCCATAAATATGTAATCCGAACCCATAGAACCTTAGAAAAACTCCACATAGGTTCCCAAGAAAAAAAAACTTATAGCGCTGTGAGTTGACAGTACCCGCATCGAAAACGTAAAGTGGTGTACAGCAGCCCAACATTATGCCACCACACAAGATTCCTTTGTCACCAAACGTGAACATTTTTATTACGTAAGAGGAATGAAAGCGAGCTCCGTTTTCTCTCCAGATGGTGACTCGACGAGAATCACTTTGTTTGGTACATTTCAACTCATCATTGAAAAAACACGCCCCAATTCTTGTGGTGTCCACGAGTGATGTTTTTGGCTCCACAATATCCAGTATTTCCTGTTAGATGCAGTCAAAAGGACACACCAGATTGGATGACGGGTGTAAAGGCCAATCTTTGCAAGACGGCTGTAGACTGTTTGCCTGGAAATTCTTCTTCCAAACGCAGCAGCAAGGTCGCGAGCAAGCTGAGGCACCATGCCAACGAGCAAGCATTCCAACGGCTCTTCATTTCAAGGAATCATCTAAACGGCTATGAGAAGACATTCTCCCTAAAAATAGACTGACGTTTGTTGTAATGCAGTATTCATAACACTGGAAGTAAAACTCCCATATGTTTGAACGGTCTCAATCTAGTAGTTCTGCAAATCTAATGCTAAACAACATTTTCCCCCTAAATCGAAGGTTTATATTGTGTGCTACCCGTTTTTCAAAATATATAAGATACAAATTCTGTCAGTTTTATTCTGGAAGCATTTTAAAATTATGACAAAAATATGTTTGTAATTTAAATTTTGGACATGAGTGTAAATAACAAGCATCCTCCCTTATTTTTGAAAATACTTTTTTTAAAAGAAAATTAGCAAAATTCCAATGTTAAGAAAAGCAGCACAAATAAAAATACATTGGGCATAATGAAATTTTAATTTCATTGATCTACTTCTTGATTAATCTAAATTGGTACAAACCGCAAAGTAAGAGAAATATTTTAAGAAATAAATATTTTATAATCACATTAAAATTTGACGATGATTTTTCGTAAATATTACGTTATGTTCTAAGTTAAGCTATAAAATGTGATTAAATTTAATTTTCTTAACACCAGTTTCTTACACTGTAAAGGGCCTATCATGTAAGTGTTATACATTTCATTGAGTTTTATTGTTTTTTTTTGGCGATATCTTATTTTTCGTGCACATTTTATTGTAAAAATTTCAGTTTTCTAAAAACAAATTCAAAAGTATTACTATAAGTGAGATACAGTAAACATTAAAAAATATCAGCCTTTATTCCTTCAGAGGGTCGACAAATGAGCACCAAGCTTGCTTGGGAACTAAACACTGAGGGCTTCGCGTCAGTTTGACCACCTAACCTGACTGGAACATGTGCTTGTGCACCTCAGCACCCAAACTTACGAAAACTGCGAAGAGGAAAATAAATGCTACCCAATTGGTGATTTTAAAATAATGAATATAATTTTCCCTAATTGTGTTAGAATATACTTTTCATTCGGATTAACTAAATAAAGTTGCTATTTATAAATTAAAAAAATCACTTAGAAGGAAATATATATACATATTTATTTCCCTTTAAGTTATATATATATATATAATGTGTGTGTGTGTGTGTGTAAGGATAATTAAATTAGATCGAAAATTAAAACCCTAGATCATTTCTAACTTTTATTTTCCCGTTACATCTTAAACTATTAAATTTATTATCCAGTTTGAGAATGAAGAACACATGGCTCTAACAGAACTTCGCCGCTCCGAACATTAAAATTTATTACCTAGTAATTCAAATATGCCTCTTCAATAAGGAATGTACTTGAAAAGGCATCGTCGATTATATATATATATATATATATATATATATATATATATATATTATGTATATATATAGTAACATAAAATGAAAGAAATACATGGCATAATAAATATGGCATATATATATATATATATATATATATATATATATATAATCAAAATTTCTCTACAAGAGAGAGAGGGATTAACATTATTAATACTTAAAAGAATTGTAAATGCAAGATAACCAGACAGCAGAATTTAAAAGGAGATATGAAAAATTGAAATAACAGAGTTAAATATAAAAATATACAAGAATGGATGCTACAGTATTATCAACATTGCTAACTTGGCAGCTTATATACAGAAAAATTTCTCCATATAAAAGTGGGGTTGAACATGTTTTTTGGCCAGCCGATATATATATATATATATATATATATATATATATATATATATATGTATATGTATATATATATATATATATATATATACAGTAAAATAATATAAAATAATGAAAGACAATTTGTAATTCCTTCAAAGCTAAGGTTGAATGAAAATGGATTTTATAAACCTATAAAGACCCTCCAAACTATATGTTGACTAAAAAGTCAATAGACCAAAATGGAAAACTATTATGCTTTCTAGAGAGGTCATTGCATTCGAACAATGGAATAGGGGTAGGCTTGTGATATATATAAGAGCCCAGCGGTAGAATGTTAGCGCATCTAATATGCATCCAATTTGCCCATCACAGACCCGTGTTTCAAATCCTGGGCAGGGAAAGGTCAACTGAGCCTTTCATCTCTTCAGTGGGTATATATATTTGTACCAGGTTTGCCCTTGGGAACTGAACACTGGTGGTTTCGCGTCAGACTGACCACTTGATCGAAACATCTGCTCATGTTCCCCAGTGCCCAAGGTCACGTATACTGAGATGGGCACAGAGTAGGTCTTGGCCCTCATGGACTGTTGCGTCACTGAGTTTTGTTTTAAATACATATATATATCCATTCATGTTGTCTTATCCAACATTTAAAGCGTAATTATAAAATATAATATAAACTGCATTTTAGTAAATATGTTTTATATCTATTCTTTAACCCGTATATAAAACAAAATATAATAGTCTCCTGTGGGACATTTTTTTCAAAAATTTAAATTAACCATGATTGGCAAAATATTTAAAATAAGCAAATATTAGATAGTTTTAAGTTCCGAATTGCTGAAATCTATTCAATGATTGGTTGATGGTTAATCTACTTGCAAATTGCTTCAAAAAGTTTTAAATAATAGCTACGTGAAATAACAATTCCTTTTAATATTTTCTTTCAGATTGGGGGGGGGGGGAGAAAGATAGAAAATTTATTAATTGAATCTTTTATTTGAAAATAACCAGAAACTTAACTGTCATTTTAGAATAACTCATAATTTTTAAGATTAGTACAAATATTCAAATAATATATATCACTAAATTTTATTCTGTTATTTAATTAATTATATAAATGATTTTCCTGGTATTATTACAAATATTTAAATGATGCCTAATCCTAAATTTTACTGTAATATTTAAATTATTATAATGAGACTCTTTGTACTATATTACCTTGTACCGTTTGCTTCATGCTTGAACGGAGCGGAAGATTTTAGAGCCTCCAAATAAAAGGGGGTGGGGATACGTGCGTTTTTGTTTTATTTTATTTAGCTATAATATATTTCAATATTTAATAAATATATTTTCAATGTATGAGAGCATCATTAAATTCTGATATATTGTAAACTAAATATAGACTTATTTTTAAAATATTGCTAAAATTTGAATATTCTTAAGAATAAATCATCAGATAAGTACCATTGCTTGGGTTAAAAATGTTTGGAAATATTTCATTAAATTGCTATTTTCTTTATCAAAGAAATAACAATGCTTAGAAGTTAACAAAATGCTAAATTATCAGATATCGTGTGT
Organism: Trichonephila clavata; assembly: GCA_019973975.1. Taxonomy (NCBI): domain Eukaryota; kingdom Metazoa; phylum Arthropoda; class Arachnida; order Araneae; family Nephilidae; genus Trichonephila; species Trichonephila clavata. The sequence continues at coordinate 57,966 of BMAO01007499.1, read as the reverse complement.
AAAATTCTCGTTGATACCCTAAGACAATGTAATCAAAATTTCTGTACCATAAGGTAACTATATTAAGCACTTGAAATTGGAATTCGATCAGATTCGTGTAAGACAAATCTATTAAAAAACTTAATCTTAATTTTTGAAAGCAAGTATGATACACGTCATTTTTCCACTATACATATACTTACTGAGGCTTAATTGATATAGGAATTACACGCACAAATATTCCTATAAGTATGTGCTGGTATTTTATACATTGAGAATCTTTCTTAATTAAAAGTAATATTTAAAATTAACGATTAAAAAACCTAGCTATATGTTCTAAAAGCAAACCATGGGAAGAATTGCACTACATATGTTAAACGTTTCCGACTTCTTGTTTTAAGTTCAATAAAAATATCAAAGCAAATTCCTTTTTAGAGATGTTTCGTTGTCCTGTCCTTCCCGAAGGGAAGGAATGTAAGTTGCCATAGCCGTCGAGACACAGGTTGGACTTCTTAATGATAGATGGCGACACCACCTATCTCCACAATTTTGGCATGGAACTGAAGGGGTGGGAAATATTCTCCAGCCCCCTGCACTCGTGGTTTCTACTGTGACCTCCCACAAAACTTTCGGACCCACGTATTTAACGAGCAAGTACTGCGTGTCTACTCGGTGGTATTTAATGGCATCGGGGATTGAACCCAGGACTTCCCACGGCCCCTTTTTTCGAGATGAAATTATTTTATCGATAAGCGATTGTATCGGTGGGTTACATGACATTAAATTTTATAAGTTTTGGATCATAGTTTCATCAGCTCAAATCCTAATGGAAACTACCGAAAAAACAACTCGATAAATATAAAAAGGAAAATATAATAATGTACTAAACGTTTTATATGAATCGAGGAACAATTTTTTACCATAGATGAGTTCATGTTAATCAGTATTTTCTAATTCTTATTCATTATTTAAACTATGAAAGAAACGTATCTTAACCATAATTTGCCAATGTCCTCAACATTAAAACATTGTCAACAACAAATAAAAATAGGTTTCCAGGTGTCTTATGAAGCATTTTAAAAGAACAATTATAAAATAAATGTACTGTCTGCATTGCATTTTAAATAAATATTTTCCTTTTTAGGCAAATTCCTTTTTAATTGTAAATGTAATAGTATTTGAATGGATGAAAAAGTATTTTTCGAAAACTCTTGAGCAGAAAAAAACTATTTCGAAGCCTCTATAAAGAAAAAAATTCATTTCATATGAAGTCTTTAAATGTTCTAAAAGTAGGGCACATATTTTATTTTAATCACTAAAATTATAGTTTTTAATTAAATGATCTCTAATTAATGACAATAGTATTAAGCAATTAGCAATTAAACCATTGTTCCTGCATTTTTTAATTTTCTGGTCCAAACAGCTGTTTTATTCCATCAAATTAGTACCCTTTCTGTCACTTCTCTGTAGTTCAAATAATTCTATTACTTACTTAAACTATACGAGCGCGTTAAAAAATCAGTTCTCTTAACAAATATTTTTTCATAGCGAAAAAAAGTATATATGTTTTCATTTCTTCTTCATATAACACAACGTTTGAGTTGTGCTCCTTATAACCTCATTTTTAAAATTCGAATAGTGTAAATCCGAAGAGCTGCTAATTATATCTTCGATTTCCTTCTTTTGGGGCTGCGCCGGATATTTTTCGAAAACTGAATATTTTTCTGTTGCAATTGGTAATAATGCAAAAAAAAAAAAAAAAAAAAAAAAAAAAAACAGAAATATTCAATGACAACCAATGACTTGTGCATGAACCCGAAACCCAGATTTTTTCGAATGAGCTGTTAGCGGATTGCAAACATGCACCAAAAAAAATATAATGGAATGAATAAAATAGGAAAAGTTAATGAATAAAGCATAATAACTCTTCGTGTGTGGCCTAGATTGATAGGTTTACGTATGGAGTAGTAATGGAACAAAATATTGATTATTATTGGAATGAAAACATTGATATGTGCAAGACTTATGATTCACTTTATGTTAAAGGTTAAGTACTTTTATGATTAAGTGTTAATATGTAATCAGTATTATATGATAAAATCTATAAGTACAATAATAGGAAATATCTAAACAAACAGCCTGAAATACGAAATCTTAAAATATATTCTTTTTCTTATACATTTTTTCAATACGTTGATTGTTAGAAAAAATAAATAAGCTAAAAATATTGATTAATAAAATATTTCTTTTCAGTTCAAAGGAAGTACATCTTCAAATAAATTGCCTCAGTAACAAAAACGCTTCTTAAAGGTTTAATCGAAATATACTTTAATTGTTATTTAGTTTATTATTTTTGTTAGTTCTTCTTCAACTAAATGGAATTCATTAACTTAATTAACATGAAATCAATACATTAGATGATATACAGACAAAATAAACTGCGAAACATTTAGCACACAAGGTGAAGAAATTTTCGAATCTGGAGAGTAATTGAAGCAATAAAAGTTCTTAGAATGAGATATATCGTTATAATAGGAGAAATTGTTTTTTCTTAATCGTCACTATTAAAATTAACACCAGAATATAAAATAACGTAATAAAAATGTTTCTAACTCTTCAATTATTTACACGAAGATCTAATTGGAATAGGTTTTATTCAAATAATTAGCGTACTTTATCGGACAATAACCATGAATCTATGGTAATTATGCAAATCATAATTAGAAAAATTCTTGTTTTCGTGACAATGTGCGTTTGTCTTAAAATTAGATTTTAGTTCACATGCCTTTGTAAACAAATAATGTATTTATCGGAGGTTTAAGTTAGTCTGATTAACAATAAAATTTTTTCTTTTTTTCGTACTTATTTTACATGGTTGCCTTTTTGATATAAATCGGATTTTCACCTAACTTTTTCAAGACATTGAGCACAATTATTTTCGACAGAAATCATTATGCATTGTTTCACAAATTGTGATTTCAAAATAGTGGAATTTCGTATAATGAATGTAGATTTAATTATGAAGAAGTGTAACTTCAACAAGACGTAAGTAAAATTTTAAACAAACGTAATGTACAATTTTTAAACGTGTACCTCATTTGAAAAAACTAAAATAGAGTGAATACGAAAAAAATGTCTTTAGTGAAATACTGCACGTAAAAAAAAATATGTGTATAATTTGGCTAATTCTATGTAATAAAATAAAAACAATGCTTAATAATGATAAAAATTAAAAGAAAAATCTTAATATAGCGATAGAATACACACAGTTATATGACATGATAAACCATTCACAATATCAAAAATGATTTGAATAATTTTTAGATATAAGTTTTAAAAAGAAATAATTCAGAGCTATGCATACCATAACAGGGTTTTAATATGCTCGTTAGGGTAACAGATGAACGCTCTCTAAGTCGAGGTAGGTCAGGACATCACAGTCAGAATACTGGTTTGGCATAGTTTGATGAAAATTTACGTTTCAGAGGCATCAAATATAAAGAAATTCCCTAGGCCTTAAGTTCTGAGAAATGTAATGTAGATTGTTAAAATTACCGAAGAAGTAGAGTTTGTGTCGTGTTCCTCAGTGATTGCTAATACCATCCTACCGGGTATAAAACTCGTGTGACTATATCGAAGAAAAACAGATCACGTGCGCTCTCCTCTTTGCTTCTAGACATGGATAGGTCGATTATGATGCGGCACGCAGATTCGAGAATTGTTTGAAAACGATAGCGTAGTGTTGTATTCAGTTTCGTCTTTGGACGCACTTCTGTCTCTATACTACAATGTTAAGGGAAGCCACAGTAGTGCTCGTCTCACAGTCCCTTATGCGGATACTTGTTTCGCAGCAACTCAATTCCAGGCTCAAGGTTCGTGATGTAGCTTTCCCATATTGCAAGGCCAAACTGACAACAATTTTGCCTTGATGTCGTTGAGTTTCTGCATGGCGTTTAGGATGATACTCCTGAAATTATCGATTCCATCCATATACGTATGTCAGTCGTTGGATTCCTTCTATAGCATCAGTTCACTAGTCGAATACTTTCCGGCAATACTTGCCACTTTGATGGACAGGGGACCAGAATGACCAGATGGAAAATCTTCCTAAAGAGACCGTGTATTCTTCCCTCGTGCTTGTTAATTTACCATTGTTAATTAATACCATGCAAACAGGTATCTCGCCGATATCGAGGACGGTTATGCTGAAAGCACAAGTTAATTTTCTCGGACTCTCAGACAACGTTCGGGCATCACGATCTGTAGAAAAGACACTCCTATGAACAATGCCCATTGTTGGTCACTGGACACATGTGGATCTCTATTTAAATGAAAAGGAATGTCGGTATGTTGTGATAAAGACATACCCTAAGTGGTAAAATGTCAGGACAATTTATAGACCCTCCAGTTGGAATGCGAGGTATGATGATTGAGCTGATTTCAGACCCTGCGGCCTATTCTCTCAAAGAACCAATGGAGTTGGGACAACGACCAGGAGGGCAGTGTGTAGATCCGTCATACTCGCCAATCAAAAATTATTTGGGGGCGTAAAAGAGGTCATCCCAGGGGTTGAAAGATTCGGCTCACAAGTTGACGACGACTTTCTGAATTTCCTTTAATCCAGTGCATTACCTCCCGCATCAGTTTTTCCTACTTTGAAGACTCTCGGTAGATTTTTCGGGGCAGCCGCACCTCAAGAACGAAGGAAGTGTCTCTGAAATTCCCTTTAAAAGACTTAGTGTCGGAGTCTGTGGAGCAACCACTTGAATGAAGAGATTTTGAATCTTACCATCGACAGGGCTAACGAGAACAGCTACACCCCTAAACTCAATCATCTCAATATCTTTAAACCTTAAAAATAACTAGAACTTTTCTTCGGCGAAGGCATGGATGATCCAAACTTTATGACTCAATTTAATGTTACTTTTAATTAATTTGGAACAAAATGCCTTTTAGCAGAAAGCTGTGTGAGCCGTCAGGCTACCTAGTAAGGAAGTAATCTTTCTGGCTCACGTCGTTGCACTACCACTGCGGGGAGTAATATTATAAGGGGTGCGGTCTTCTCTTCTAGAGGAGTAGAAGGAAATGAAGGATGACTAGCCATAATATTTATCCAATCTACTTATTAAACAAGCAAATTATCAACAGGAAGAATTCTAATAATTCAAACTAGAAGAGATGCTCCTAATAAGAGCTATAGAAGATTATATATAAAAAACGACAGACGTGAATTATGAGAAGACTTCTTATATAGCGATCCTCTTTTTTTAGGATTAATCCGCTTCTCTAAATACCTGAGTTATAATTTAACTATGGTGACCAATCGTGACTTTAATAACTTCAACTATCTAATCTCTGAAGCGTACTAAATGTAGAATAATACCTTATCGGTAACTATCTCTCTTCTTAGTCAGATTCTCATTGTTTCAATCTCCATATATCTCCTTAACTATTGTGAAAACCTAGACTATATATATATATCCGACTTAATCTACATAACACGGTTGTTTCTTCAAAGGGTTGGTTGTGATTAAATTAAAATTGATAGGTCAAAGAATTCCCAAGAGGATTAGAGGAAGGACACCGATAGATCCGTCACAGTATTAACAGAATAATAGACCGCACTTTCAGCTGATAGGCCACTATCCTGCTGTAATCGAATTCCGAGACAAGTGCTATAGTAATCTCTATCACTTTCTTATACCCAACATGACACGGACCAATCAAAAACAACCAACGTTAAGATACGATTTATGAATGAGAAATCTGCTGCCTAACTTTCCTTTCATGCCGGGTTTGAGATAGAACATTTCCCTCTTGTGTGCCTTGTTGGTTTGTTTTTAAATGCTACTCAATTGAATATCTTACAATTTTCTCTTTTTCATGCATTTCTTGTGCCATACCTTCTTGATAATACAGCAATTTTAATCATTAGTAGTATACTTTGCTCATGCAAAAATATTTTGCTTCTTTCAGCGTTTCTCAAACTGTGGGGATCGGCCTCTTTGGGGGGGGGGCGTGATAACTCTACGAGGGGGTACGGGTATACTAAAAAGTCGAAAACGAAAAGATTATTTAAAAAAAAATACTAATTTACTGAAAATGAAAAAAATACATTCTGACATAAAATGACAATACACATTTACACTGATATAATACACTTATAAATGCATCAGTACTGCAGAGTGTATTTTATAATTAATTTATCAATACTAAAGTAAGACCAAGTATAATAATTACCATTGACCCCATGAGTTTATCTTATATAAAATTATATACAAAAATTTATCTTGATAATTTGTATGGTTTATAATTAATCCCTCAACCGCTGATTAAAAGTTACGCGATTCGCTCCCCAATACCACCGTTTTTCACGTAGGCTTGCGTATGCGATGTAGGGGGGGGGATAAATAAAAAAAATCCTCTGATATAAGTACATCCTTCTCAAACACTGTCAAGGTTCTTTTATTGCATTTCAAGCCTTCTGAATTATTTTATGGATAGCAGTGCTCAGAAAAGATCGTCTTTGGGCAGTCGTATATGTACGTAAGGGAGAAATAAAGCTTTAGTTGAGCGAGGCGTTTATTTACGATGGTGTCACTTAAGAGGTTTAAGTTGTATTGTAGCTTTAGTATCAAACAATAGTATTATTGAATTCAATCCAATTATTATTGTATAGAGGGGGGCGATGAAAATAATGATTGAATATTGGGTCGCAAATAGCGAAAGTTTGAGAAGCACTGGCTTATTTACACTACTTAAGATTAAAAAACGATTGTGGATGTTTTTTTAAATTTTGAATTGTGAGACACAATCTGAACAGTATTTAAATTACGAGTTGGTAAAACACACAATCAGGTTTTAAAGATCTTTCTCATCATCTGGATAATTATGTAATCCATAGATTGTTTATTTGTGTATGTGTCTTTTAGCGCGAAGTTATTGGACTGTTATTCAGTCAGTTTGAAGGAACATCAAACAATCAAATTTTAATTGGAAATATTTGCTATTGTTTATAATAAAGAGCCAAATGCACTTACTTTAAAATGTCTCTGCTTATTACCATGTTTTTATTAACTTGCTTTATTGTCTGTCCCGGTGGAATTTTGTAATTAATTTGAAACTAGATTCCTGATAAGCTAGAGACATGAAATTTGAACCATAGCTCAGAAGTGGATGACAATGCATGAAAACGTGAAAAAAAAGTGCTAGTCTCGAACCGGGGCCCCCTAAGAGGTGGGTCACGATTTCGACAGGGGTCCCGTAACTCCAGAACTTACACAAATTTACACGAACAAAGACCACCTGTCGATAGCACGGGTCAAGTTGCGTCTACGTGGCTAGGGGGTCAAAGAATGGTTAGCATATTTTCTTATTAACTAGCTCTCTTGTATGTCTGTCCAGGTGGAATTTTGTTTTAACTTTAAACTAACTTTCCGATGAGCTACATACTTGAAATTTGGACCATAGCTGAGTACTGGATGACAATGCATGGTAATAAAAAAAAGAAGTTGTAGTCTCAAATTCCACAAGGACAGACATACAAGCCCCCTAAGAGGCTTGTATGTCTGTCCTTGTGGAATTTTGTAATTATTTTAAACTTTCTTCCCGTTAAGTTAGATACTTGAAATTCGGACCATAGCTCAGAAGTGGATGATAATGCATGGAAATTTGAAAAAAAAAATTTTAGTCTTGAACCTGGGTCCCCGAAGAGGTGGACCCCGATTTCGACAGGGGCGTCGTAACAACGGAACTTACACGAATTTACACGAATGAAGACCACCTGCCGACAGCGCGGTTCGAGTTGTGTCTACGTATTCTATTCCGTGGCTCTTGGGCCAAAGTGGGGCCCCAGGTTTTTTTAAAAAAATTTTTCATAACTTGCATTTTTTGTATGTCTGTCCGGGTGGAATTTTGTAAATGATTTTAAACTAACTTCCCGTTGAGCTAGAGGCTTGAAATGTTGACTATAGCTCAGAAGTGAAAATGTATGAAAATTGTTATAAAAACATGGTACATAAACAAATTTTTTATTAAGAGAATTATTTTTTAAATGTATATCAGGGATATTTTATATAGAGTGGAATATTCTTACACGGATAATTTGCATGTCAATTTGAAAGAAATATAGTAGAAACAAATTATATTTTTATCCTAAGAAAAAAGCTGGAAAGCTCATACGTATATAAGGAAATTAAAGCTATTATTAGCACATTTTCTTAGAAATACTGAAAATAATTCTAACATATATGCAGGAGAGTTGCAATTTTAATTTTAATAATGTAAGAGCTTCTGAATAAATGTCTCTGCCAAGAAAAAATATATATATGTTGTTTAATGTCGAAAAACAAACAGCAGAGTATAAAAAAGTTCCTACAACTTTAAATCTCAGCAAGGTTCTCATTTTTATAAAACATAAATAAGGAATAAAAATAGTTTTAAAGTAGATATATTTTTGAAAAATCAACAGATAACTGTTCTAAGTTTTACATTCTGTCTTAGACTTAGGCGGTATTATTTGTTCCAGAATATATTTGTACTTTTATTTCATAGTGTTTTTATACAATTCTTTTTTCGGAAAAACAATTTGAATATTTCATTTCAAATTGTTTTTCCGAAAGACGAAGTTCTTACACTTCTTTTCTCGAAAATTGCCATTTTAAAAAATGTTTCTTATTGCATTATTCTTTATCCCTTAGTCAGTAGAGATTTACTTATTTGATTAAAAAAAAGAAATATTTAAAGATCGTAAATAAAAACTTTTTAAAATCTATCTTAAACTTTTAAATCTATAAACAAATATTATTTTTAAGGCAATTTTTTAGGGAAAAAATATTCTTAAAAATAATATTTTTTTATAGATTCAAACTGCATCAACTTCAGTTGTAGCTTTACAAATCGCTCTCATTTCCTGATTTAGTTAGTCACATAATTGAAATTTCATCCTGGGAATTTCAGGCCATTCTATTATAAATAGATGTACGAGTATACTGAGATTGTTTTCACGATATTTAGGATAGTTAATTATAACTTAATTTATCAGTGTAATCCTTATTCCCTGTGACCCGGCTAGATGTGTGAGAGGAACTAAATGATCAGACGACAAAATAAACTCAAATTATTTATTTATCTCTATATTCAATACAGACACAAATAAAACTCTAATTAAGATAAATTTGATCAATTAGAGTACGAAGGTGCGACAAGATGGCGTGGGGATAATATATACGATCATGCAAATCTATCCTTACGATAACTTATTCAAAGTTTGTTTTATTTTAAAAGCTCTCTAGTAATTTAACTCTCTAAATTCTACTTGAAATAAGATCACAGTACTTGAACTCTTGCGATCCTTTAATCCTTTAGAAGTGGCCTTAAGCACTTCTCCAATATTGGAACTAAGCACTCTCCAAATTTCCAACTTCTCCCGTCGTACTCTGTTTACATATACGCACTACTGCCGGATTGCAAACTTCCCATCCATTCACTTCACATCCAATGTATTACCACTTCACTAACCTTCAATTCTCACTTCACTAACTTTCAATTCTCACTTCATTAACTTTCAATTCTCGAATTCACTAACTTTCAATTCTCACTTCACTAACTTTAAATTCTCACTTCACAAAATTTCTAAGCTCGCGAATACGGAATACATATATATTAAACTGAATTTGCATAATCACGCTTTCTTTCCTCGGAGAAAGTTGGTTGAACAGATGATAGCCCAAAAGGAATCCCCTAGGGGTTAGTGGAAGAAAACGTATAGATACTTCACATCAAGATTTTGTTAAAACTCACCCAATCACAAAACATTATGGTTTATTGTTGTAAAAATAATTATAAAGAAAACACGGAAGTTTCAATTCTACCTGAACTTAAAATGTTAATTTATGTTTCTTTTTATAAATCATGAAATATAGATATCTAACATATTTTCAATTTTTATTTTTAGCCCTTTTACAGAAGAATGAAAATAAGTTTAGATAAAATAAAAGGTTTTGGCATTTCAAAAGGAGTATTAGAAAAAAATTTAATCAGAAGAGCGTAATGGAGAAATTGAATATTTTATTCGAAAAAATTATTTACTACTGATTTTTCTTGAAAACAATATTTTAAACTTGTGTTAACTGAAAATATAGAACTCTATGCTCTAAAATTAATCAGAATTTGTCTTGGTCTTTCTAAAAGATATTGCAATCATTGCCACACATACACTGTCTACCAATATTTGAACACCCATAAATATAAGGATATCTGCAGTCTTGATCTACGTTAACTGTCGTGTAGAAGTCAGCTTTGGCATTAATCACATGTAAGATGCATCGAAATTCAGAGCTGTCCGATTTCGAGAAAGGCACAATTTTTGAATGTCATAGAAATGGCATAAATGACATATCTGGTGAGTGAAACATTCCAAAACTGACATTGGCTTTTGTGGTTAAAGAGCGAAAGTTGTGCAGTGATTGTCAGAATGTGATTCGACTTGGCAGACCCACGGAAATAAGGGATATAGACCAAAGAGTGTAGCTCATCGAAATTCGGAAAAATTGCACCAAGAATCATGATTCCAGGAGTTCCGACAGTCATTCGGGACTGTTGTTTCAATAATTATCATTTACGAGGAAGCAAATTCACTTGGTAATTGGCTCATAAGTCTTTGCATGCAACCAAACTGTTCCGATGAGCTGGTGGAAGGCATTTCAAAATTGGACCGTAAATGAGTAGAAACAGGTTCTTTAGAATGATGAATCAAGGTTCAATCACTACAAGTCAAATGACAGTGTCTGGGTTTGACGTATGCCTGGTGAACACCTTTTGTCAGAATGTATTATGCCTAAAGTAAAGTTTGGTGGAGGTGGAATTATAGTCCGGGGATGTTTCTCGCGGTATAAAATGGGGCCCTTGATTCTAATTCACGATAAGCTCAATACCTACTCCTACTAAACTATTCTAGACAATATTTTTCTTCCAACGCAGTCGCATTTTTACAGGTTGAATCATTGTTAGTTTGACTACACCACTCATCATGACTACACCCCTCAAGATGACTACACCACTCATGTTGTGAGGTCCACCATGTATAGTATGATAATTATGGGGTGAACCTACCAGACTAGCTTGCCCAGTGCCCAGACTTGAATTCTATAGAAAACTCCTGAGACGAGTTGGATCTCTGAATTAAGGGGGGGGGGGCAGTAACCGTCCAAAATCTGTGAAAGAACTTGCATGTATCCACAAGCCGAGTGGAAGAAAACTCTACTGTTACTCATCCAAACACTCTGGAAAGCATGATCCGGAGAGTTAAGAATGTTATTACCTCAGGTGGAGGCTACACCAAATAATGAATATGAATAAATATTGTTTATCTCTTTTATCACAAGTGTCCAATTACTAATTGGTAGTTAGTGTGGTATAAATTATGAATTATAAAATCAGGAATAGGGTTAAGTTTCTCTATGAAAGTGTTATACATTTAAGAGAAATGCCTGATATAAGATTTGTCAAGATCAAATTTCCCACCAGATCTTAATAAATCATCTATACCTTCTTGTTGGACAGGAATAACGTTAAAGTGAGATTGAAATTGAAATAAAGTCCGTTTCTTGATTATTATAGAAAGTATTAAATATGAAAGTATATCTCTCTTTTTTTAAGTGTCAAGTCCTTGGTATAGGTTAATTGTTTTTACTAATATTTAATCGAGATGGGGTTGTTATTCTTAATTTGTTCAGAAAAGTTTACAAATTGTTTTGTCGTAATAACGGATTGCATTTAAAATCTGCAACATCTTTAAAATTTGCAAAGAAATCAGACTAACTTGAATTTAATTTTTTAGCTTTAAAATATGATAAGTTTTAAAAAATAATTTAATTTTTTACCAATCCAGTATTTTTTATTTGTACATAATTTTGTTGAAATTCCTTTATATTTTAATTATATATTCAATTATTATTTTAATTTTTATTATTTATTTCTTAATTTTCTTTCAAGAAGAATTTATAATTTGTTGCTTGATAACAATTATGTGTTAGGTCTACCAGTAAAACATAAACTCTTGGAGAGAAAAATGTTGCTTTTGTTTTCTTTTTCTTAACTTTAAAAGTAATAATTTATATAAATAGATTATATTTCATTTCTTCTTATCTTATTTTTATACATGTTAAAAATAACGAATTTAAACGGTTTTATATTGTTGTGCATAAAAGTATATTTTATACTGAACTGTCTTAAGTAATAAATGATGTGTACAAAAATGTATTTTATGGTCAGCTAATAAGTGATTATAATTTTAAATACATTATACTTTTTATTGTACACTGATTTATATAGAAAAAATAGCGATCTTAAGCATTTTTGTAGTTATACCAACATTATTTTTATCTTTTTTTCAAATTCCTTCCAGAGGAGCTTCAAACTAAATTAAAATCAATACTTTTAAACCTTTGCAAGGGTATCGAAAGCGGAGACTTATATGCTTGCATTCGACAGTAAAAACTATTAAACTGTCTGCATACCTTACGATAAAAGAAATTTGAAATACTAATACTGTAACTTTATAAAACAGCATATTATATGACTTTTTTGCTTTGATCTAAGCGAATATTGCTTAACTTCCCGAAATATAGTAGTTTAAAATATGGAAATGAAGAACATTTCAATTCAAATTCTAACATTTACGCAAATTCAAACGCGACAATACAATGCAACAAACAATAACGCAAATTCAAACATTTACATTTTTCTCTCCAATGATACGATTTTATTTTTGAAAATAAAGAAATATATTATTTTTTTAAATTTCAGTATATAGTGTGCAATCAGAAATTTTTTTCTATCATTCAAATCCCAATTAGATTAAATTTTCAGCTGTTAATGCAATGCATCATTTATGTTTCACTTTAAAATGATTTATTCCTAATTTAAACTATTTTCGCTTTTTTTTTATTCATCAAACTTCGGTTTTCCTGCTATACATTATTTCTTATACAGGTTAAAATTTATATTTTCTTCGTTATTGATGTAATTTAAAATGCTCATTTTGTTTACTTGGTGGAAGGTTAAAATATTCTTAGGAAATTTTCTTTTTTTTTTATCATGAAATTAAATTAATTATTATTTAAATTACTGTGACAGACAGTAATACGTATATCCTTTTTAACATTGTCTATTTCTTAATTATTACGCGTAATGTTCGGGGCTGTAAATTGTCTATTGTTGTAATAATTGTCTTGTTTAAGGCTAAACATTACCCTAAAAATGACAAAAATATTTTAAAAAATATTTTAACGTTTTCTTGTGCAAATATAATTGGGAAGTTTCCCGCAAATTTCAGATCTGGTAACTTATTATTTTTTAAGATATTTGAAGTTTTCAGAGTTAAGGTTTAGTTTCAGTTTCATTTTAAAGCATTTTTGCATTTTTAATTTGAATTAATTAAAAATATTTTGAGCATAATCAACTCTTTCATTGTGAAATGATAATTAGCTTCAATTTTTAAAAGTAAATTAATTTCTGCTTGCTTACATTGCGAGAATTTTTAGTTCCCATTGTTACTTAAGAGTTAATAGTTAGTCTGAAATTATTTGTTATTTTTTTTAAAATGTTAAACCTAATATTAAAAAAAATGTGATTTTTTCCCAGGTTTACCTGTAAAAAACATTATTCAACGTCAACAAAAAAGCAGGTTTTCAAATCTTCAGGTCTAACTTTTGTTCCAATAATCTAAGAAATATAAATTACTACAAATGACTAAAAAAATTTAAAAGTTGAGAATTTCATAAAAATTTAAGTAAACTTCAAAAACACACTAATTCACACAATTATACATAAAATTTCAGAGAGAAAAAAAAGAAATAAAATGAAATATCTAATAGAAAGAGAACATTGGCATGGAGTTTTTAAAAGAATAAATAACAACAAAAGTAGGCAGATATCTCTATTTAATATATATATATATATATATATTATATGTAGTGTGGTAAGGGTTCTTTTTTTAAGTTGGTTACTTGTATGTAGATTGGGGCCGATGGTTATTTATGTTGGTTTTTCTTGATAAACAGAAAACTTCTCCTGGATTAGTTTAAATATTCTTTTATTCATGGCCACAGGCATATGCAATTAAATATCATTTAGAATAATTAAGTAATTGGGATACACACACATAGAAGCGGTAAGCAGCAGCAGCAACATTTTACAAGACGAAGATTATGAATAATTTTTTCGTTATTTTCTTTCAATATAATTTTTTTTACTTGTTAAAATAATTTTTACAACATAATTCTAGGAATTTATAGATAAAAAATTAATGAGCATTAGTTTTCTTTAACTATGCCCTTTAATTGTAATGAAGTCATTAATTTTCAAATTTGAGATAAAAAGTTTTTAATCTTTGCATGCAGGCAAAATGTATTTCACTTTCTATAATTGGTATCACACATAAGTATCATTGATTCCTTTCACACATTAACATTTTATCAACGAATCATTTAAAATATTTATTCAATCCCCTCATAGATTTTTAAATATCTTATATTTAAAATTATCCATTGATTAAATATTTATTCGAATTTCTATTTAGGTCAACAAACTTTTCTTCTTTATAAACAAGTGTGTACTCAAAAAAATTTTCTGTTCTCTTGCCCTTTCCTGCAATTAAAATCTAGCGATCGTTAACCTAATATAACTAATAAAGTATTCATATGTGATTCGGAAAGACTTCCCTTCACTTCCATTTTCTTTTACGCGTAGGCGTTTCGCGAAACGAAGTTTCAGTATACGAGGTGCATCGCAAATGAATTAATTCGTCCATTTTCGTCAGCTAGTTAGCAATATGTTCGTGAAACATCGGATACGCTTTGCTTCCAGACATAGAAAATGAAGGGAAAAAAATTGAAGCCTTCAGTAGAAAACATTAAATTTTCATTAGAATTCGCAACACGACTTCTCTTAACTTCATTTTCTTTTGTCGGTAAATAATGTCCAAGTAGCTTAATAGATGGCAGCACGCGTATTGGAAACGTGATGAAACTTCTAAGGGATGGAAATTCAACTGACATGCGCTTGGCTTTCGTTTCATCCAAGACGTGCGTGGTCTTGGAGGGAAAACAACATTCGGTTCTCCCGGTCTTATTTGGATGGTGACAAAATAAATTAGCTCCTGTTCCTTCCGGAACTCCGCGTGACTTTTAGGTGATATGACTGTCAGTGAAAGGTTAAACCAAAGGAAGAGCTATTTATTGGAAACCGCTACGTAACGGAAATAATTAAAAAATTTGCGCTCGGAACTTTAATAAGCGCAAAAAATGGATTCATAATTTTTGTGGTATTTTTTTAAACAAAAATTTGGTATCGGACAATTGTGAAAATCAAAAAATTGCGAAGTGCGAATTAAAAATTTATTTATTTACTTTCAAAACAAATATTTATTTTGCGACTTCCTGATTACGTTTGTAAATATCGGATTAAATAGTGGAATATTAATATGTGCCAATAAGTGTGGTTGATCAAGTCTATACGGACAACAATATAAAATTTATTTGTCGATTCGGAGGATTTTTTGTGCAGAATCTAAGGCATTAAGACACTATCAGTCATTTTGCTACATAAGGCAAACTATAATAATTTAGTATCTACCTTGGAGGATATAATTGTTCAATAGCAAAAATTTCCTGTAATAAGATTCTAATTGTATTTGCTTGCTGTCAAGTGATTTCGGATATTGGTTCCAGGGAATACCTGTATTATTACCAAAGTAAACAATCAAACTGTATTCAATCCTTCCATCAAAGATACCCTCTAAAGGCACTTTGTGATCATTCTGGCAAATAATATTAAAAGAAATGAATATCATCTGCAGAGTAAATATATCTAATGTCCTCATGAGGATTACCATGAAAGCCTGCAATGTTTAGGAAGTCCTAAGCTATTGTTTTCTTTACCATTCAGAGACGAAAGCCAAATAACAGAAGAAAGCAGAAATTGTCTTTACTTGAGAGCTATTATTTCTTTCATCGACTTGATGGCTCCCGATGTCGAGTGGGCATCGGAAAAAGTGGACGATGAGCCACTTTCCACCAGGTTTGTCCGCTGGAGGCATAATCAGCTGCTGTTGACTCTGTTCACTATAGCAGCTCTGCTGGTGGCAGTGGCTGTCATATCTGGGACAGTCCTCTACTTTCAGTGTAAGTATATATATTTATGTTTGTCTTTATCTAAGAATGGAGATTGGGAAGTGTCATTTTATGGATAGGATTGAGGATGCTTGAGGTCTTCTGTATGTCACGTTCATATTGTCTCGGTCGATATTGAGGTATAGTGAGGGGCAGTATATATATATATATATATATATATATATATATAAATTGAAAAATTATTGTGTAATTATGTATAATTGTTTGTTGAAAAATTATACATAAATATATATTTCCCTTTTTTTGGACGGGGGGTGGTAAGATAAGGAAATGTTAATAAATTGCATCAGAGCATATTTTTTTACTTGATGTGTCCGTACAAATTAAGTGACTACTTGTTCTTTCGACACATAATCATATTGTTAAAGGGCCATACTATATGGACACTTTTTGTAGCAATGTTTCGTGCACATCCAATTTAGATTGTTTTTGGTCTAAACTAAATTGGTTTAAATATATTTAACGAAATGATGGCGAAATAGAGTTTAATATTTTGGGGCAAAAAAAAGATAAAGGGAAAGCAAGTATGAAATATTATATGGACAATTTTATATTTTACACTGTATTGTTTATATTTTATATACTTAATATTATTTATTTTCTAATATAATTAAAGCTTTCCAACTCTTTTATAAAATTGATGAAAATGCTTCAATCGTTTCTAGAGTTGTTCCTATAATTAATTAGCATTTTTTTTCAAAGAAGCATAAAATTAACGTAAAATTTTTTCACTATCAAGATGCATCATTGCATTAATAGATTATGATCCAATTCTAAGAAACTGCAAACATACACATTAATATAAAAAAAACTATCTAAAAATAAAATAGAATAATTTTGAATTTTTTGTTAAAAATTTAATGCAAGGGGGGATTCTTAACCACAATATTTTTTTTACTGCACCAACATATTAAAGAGCAATATCATCATATCAATAATTAGTATATATACATTGGAAAACGTGAAATGTTTCTACGGTGTTGAATACATGCGACATCTAAGAATATTACATCCGTTTGTGTGCATGCATGGTTTCAACACTTTGTGAGTTTTTATTACTTGACTTAGACGACATAGCGTTGATTGTTTTTATTTCATGAAATTGTTTTCATTTCAGAAACATAATATATATAATTTTTATGAAGTTTTAAATGTGGAATTTTAAAACGCTTACATCATTTCAGTATTTTAAAATTTTGGCACTATTTTTTAATGAAATTTTTAAGTAATATGACAGTATTAAATTTCTTAATATTCTAGGTCATATAATAATTCATTATATCTGCAAACAGTTACCTTTTCCGAAAATTTTATGTTAAATTTGTGTTTCTGAACATCTTTTTGTACAAATCCTTAAGCAATATTCTCATTTCTTTCTAAGGTTAATGCATAAAATATCAAATGCAAGTACTTCTTTAAAAGCACTATTCTTAGAAAATAATTCTTTTATGTTACGTGTAAGAACATTTTAATGCTTAGGAATATATATTAAATACATTTAAATATTTACTCATGCACCTTTCGCAATAATTACAAATAAAATAATCACAATGGTTATTAATAGCAATTTCAGGAAATTTAATGGAATATTATAATTAAGTAGTTGAAATAAAAATTCATAATTTATCTGTTAAAAAATATTCAAACATATAGAATTGCTCATTTTTTAAATGTATGGATATTAAATTCAAGTTACTCTAACTATTGAAATATATAATTAAAATTTGCTTACTTAAATGTGTAAAACATGCAAATAACTTAGGTGCATATTTTAGTGTTGTATTACAAAAATAAATATAAACACAAACCGTTTTACGTAATCTTGTACGCAAATTGTCTTCACTCATTACTAAAGCAAAGTTTTCGTTAAAATTTTTTGAAAACTTTAATTTAAGTAATTTTAAAACAAAGTAAATAAACAAAATCATTTGTTAAAAATTTATATGATACAATATATTACTTATCATGCAATTTTAAATTTTTTTTTGAAATTTGGAAGGAATTTTGTCACATTAAGGTGTACGACTACCATACAATTGTAAATTTTGCCAAAAATTGACAAATTTTTCTTATGATTTTACTTTATAGACCATCGTATTTTCTTTATAAAAATACCAAGTTTATTATTAGAGAAAAAACTACCAGTGTTTTAGAAAAAGTGGATGCCATAACCTTAAGCAAGTTGTCATACTTTAAAACGCATTTTATTCGAAATGCGTTTTTCCCCCCAAAATGCTCAAACAGGGACAGCGATTGCTAAAAACATTTCGAAAAAAATTTACTGAATTTTTTTGTGTATATTCTGTATAATAGTAGACGTGTTTTGACTTTTAGATTTATCATTCACTGATTAATTACAAAATTTACAGTCCCTCGGTCATTTTAAGCAGTTTCATATAACTAAGATAAAGTGCTCTAGTTCTTGTAAAAATTAAAATATCTCTTATCCTGAAAGTCACTTCAAAAATGAATAACATAGCAACACATCAGAATTGAAGAATTGAAAATTTGTTCATAAACATTTGGTACAGAATGGGCCCCGTTTATGTCATATTTTTGTAAATTTTTACCAATTTTTTCCCATTTTAGTAATAATAATTCTTTTTTCTGTTCTTAATTTTAGCACATTTTTCTTAAAAATGTACTAAACGAATTTAATAACCACAAAATTCCCTATATCTCCATTTTTTTAATAAAAAAATATTTCGCAATTAGTCGGATAACTTAATAAGATGAATGAGAACATTGAAAGAAATACACAACCATGAAATATTTATAAAAGAACTGTTAACTTAATTGTACCATTCTCTTTATTAATAATACTTTGAGGAAAAATTACAGGCACAATAAACACCAAATGATAACTGTTATGTACAGATAAATGAATGCAATTCCTTATCTTTTGCTGATGACTCTGGATAATAATGAGAATTATATATGTGCTATGATGAAAAAAAATTGTCATAAGGTTAAACTCGACTAGAAATAAGTATCTAAAGAGCAAAAAAGTGAAAAACAACTCGGACATTACTGAATTTTCAAACTTATTTTTGAATACTTAATCTTAGCTTCCCAACATGTTTTCCTTCTCTTTTCAAATATAATAATAGTAGATTTGAGTGATTATAAGATTCACTTTAAAGTAAATAGAAGTATATTTTGAGAATAATGGCTTTATAAGAATGAAAGCTTTTTTAAATGAAAACTAAAATAAAGGGAAACGTTTATAGCAATACAAAAGAAAATGACCATGAAAAATTTAGTTTTTATGATTATACATTTCGTTTATTATTAAAATCGAATTAAAGCATCTTCGTTTCTAATTCAAATCAATGGTTTGGCAATACGGCTACACCACGTTAGATTCAGAAATAAAATTTAAAAAAATAATGTCTTACTTTATTTAAAGAGCATTTAAAATATTGTAGATAACAAAATATAAAATGAGTAAAAGTTCAACAAATGGATATAAAAAACTTTTAGTATAAAGCGAATTTTACAAAAATTTAATTTAGTTACTTAAAATCAGATGCATACTTTGATTTTTGATATTAGTTTGAACAGAAAAATGAATATCCACAGAGAGAAAGGACAGACACTTTCTAAGAAAACTCACAAGTTCATTGTTTTCTGTAATTAAATTCCTTTAAAAGGGAAGTTTTATTTCCCTTAATAAAGACGTAATGAATATCATTTTGATTGCATAATTTTTAATTAATTTATTTTACCAAATATATTTTTGAATTTACGGAAATAATTTTTCTCTACAGTGTCTTATTAATAATTAAAAATATTTAATAATTAAAATAAACCAACAAAAATATTCATAAAATAAAAGTTGCTTGGAATTGCATGTAATATTGCATTACAAAGCATTTTCGACGCTATCCCCGTATATGGATTAATTCTTTGGTAATACTATTTAAATGAATGTTATTACTACAAAATACATTAAATAAAGATTTATTCATGACAGTTATGAAAAATAATTTCAATTAAAAATTATTTGTATGGTTATGTATAAAATATTTAACGCAATTCATAAATTATTCGCAGCTTAAAAATTGCTTTTTTAGAACCTATCAAAATCATGTTTTCCGAAATTTCCAAAAAAAAGGTATATAAATACTTTAAATTTAAATATTTTTAGAAGTTGCGGAGAAACAGATACGAGCGAATAATCCCTTCCAAAGTCTAAAACCCCCAAATCACGATAATATATTTTATTGTGAGATTTGTAGCAACAAATTAAATCGAAAAAGTGAAAATTGTTTTGATTCTAGAGAGAATTTTACTTTTAATAATAAAAACTATAAAAATATATTTATAATAAGTTAAGTTGATTATTTCAAACCAAAGTGTTTTTCTGTTGTGATTTTAATGTGTATGTTTATTTCACGACTAAAAAAAAAATTATTTCATCAACTGCTATTCTGATAAGTTATTCTGAATATAGTACCTTAACAATGAAATGCATTTCGTTGAGAAGGTTTTACATTTTGCTTACTATGATGTGAATGTAGATGGTGTCTTGATAGAATTGATGAGGCTTATTGTTTATGATCCACATTTATTTTACATGTAAAAACATCACAATGTTACATAAATAGCAAACACACTCACTAATAACGCGACACAAGAGTAATGTAACAGCATGACAAAGCTAAAAAGCTGCTTGAATTTTCCAGAAAATTTCTGTTTATATACAAAATGCCAACCAGAAGCTTCCAAAATCATATCACTTCCGTGAAAGGATACTCTGATTGATATAAATACTGTGAATGTGTGATGTAGATTATTTAATTCTTAATCTAAAAACCCTGAGCATATAACTTTAAACTGCTAAAGTAATTTCGAATCCTGTTTGGTTGGTAAACTAGTAGTTGATTATATACGCGAAGTAAAGGATGGTCCAGGAACGTTACAAATTAAGAATCCTACTAGAGAAAATTAACGTGAATTATTACATATGAATTTATTTTTCTTTTTGACATCACAAATGAAACACTTCTCATTTTCTTACACTTTTAGGAATGTATAAGAACATTGTTATTATAAAAATATACACCTTTTTAGTATTTTTTATTGCAAAAACAAAAATTTAGAACAGTGTTATTATAAACATACATACCTTTTTAGTCTTTTTTATTGCAAAAAAAAAATTATATACCATAAAATCCGTCGCATAACGCGCGCACCCTCTTTTTTACGAAGAAGCCTGAATTATAATTAAGCAATTCTCCTATGTTTTGAAGTCATTTATTATAGGTATTATTCAAGGAATATAAAAAATGTATACTTCTAAAAAAAAACCCTTTTTTAGTTCATAAGGAATGTCAATTATTTTAAATAAACATGTATTGATGCCAACATGTCATTTCGATTAATCTAGAAATCTAATTTTTTTTCTGCTCATCTCTATCTCTCTTTCTTTTTGTTTTGGAAGCTGACGGATTTTTATACCCGGCGTATAGCACGAACCCGTAAATTTCTGTCCTATTTTTTGTTTTAAAAGTACGCGAATACGCCGGATTTTACGGTAATTATTTGAGCTCCGCGTGATCTTTAAATATGATTGCAAACTTTTGAGTATCGATTACTGAAAATTGTCTTAAAGTTTTGAAGTCATTTATTTATTAAAAAATGCATAACTTTTTGGAATGAAATTTTGCTCATTTCAATTTTGTATTTTTTCGTTCAGAAAATTATTCAAAATGAAATATAATTATTTTGAATGTTATAAGATTTTTAGAAAACTTTCCTATCTAATAAGTCATTCTAATATTTTTTTAATGTTTACAATGTATTTCGGAAAATTACTCTGAAAAAAATATTAAATAAAAAGTCAATATCATGTAAAAACACATCGTTTATATGCTTATAGTTTTTATTACAAAAATAAATCTAGATAAACATGTTAAAACAATTAGGTATGTTAATACAATAAATAAATAGACGAAAAATAAAAAATAAAAATTTGAACTAAAAGTTAATATACATGATTTGTTTCCGCTTTAAAAGTTTTATTTATATTTTCAAGCTTTACAACATTAATGTATTAAACTAAAATTTGAGCATTCTGATTCGATTACGATTTGGACTTATTTTTACGATCATTTCGAAAGCAAAAAAAAAAAAAAATAAATAAATAAAAAACTCGATATGTATCTGCAATTAAGCAATTTCAATAGAATAACATTTATATGTCTCCGAGTTTTTAATTTATTTTAATATCAAAATAATACTTCAATTAAAAACTTTTTTGGTAAAAGTAAATCACAGTAATTTTATTTGTTTTCAAGCAATGATTCTTTTAAAATTAAGCGTTTATTTCTTTTCATTATATCAGTTTAAAAAGGATTAATTTAAACAAAATTTTAACAACATAATTTATTTATTTGTTTTAACTTTTTTTCAGTTGTAAACAAAAAAAAACAAAAAATTCAAAATTTTCTTAGCATTTTGAACTTGCCAAAAAAACTTTAGTTTTATGCTTTTAAAAAAGTTACCAATTGATTTAATGTGCAGTATAGTAAACGTTTTAATGGTTTTAATAGTGAAAATAGTTTAAATGAGACTATTGGCGAAGATAGTTATTAAAACACTCAAGAGTAAAAAAGTATTAATAAAAATGTAGGAGATACTTTTAACTATTAATGATTCTTAGACATTACCCATTCAGGGATGTCTTAATTTTAAATCAAATATTTTGTACCCTGTAAAGAAAAAAAATCCAATGCAAATTGATACGTGTGTGTTCTTTAAAACTATTTAAAATGCTTTTGAGGATTACATTTTTCTCTTCGTAACGTAAAAATAAAAAGAATCTTAACTCTCAAAATTTATAATTTCGCACATTTACATTTTTATCCAATCAATATCAAACCAATTTTATAAAAGGATTCAACCAAAGACGTTTATATTTTTAATTTAAACTTAAGTTCTTTTTCACCTATTCTTTCATTATTCTGAATATTTTCCACTTCGAATGCACTTTCATCTTCCAGTTTTTCGAGCTAAAAATAATTCGTGTGTCAGTGATAAGGGGTTTTTTTGTTGAGAAAAATTACCGCATCCATTAGGGCAAAAAAGAAACAAGTAGAGCAAAAGAAGCCCATGCGTAAGATAAGAAATTCACTACCATATTTAAACCGAGGAGTCATTAAGGTGAATTTCGCGACATCCAGATGATACTTCGCAATCTTCTTAAGAAATGGAGCAAATAATTGGTTTTGAAGAAAAGGGCGGAACATGACTTTTTTTATGTTCTTTAAGAGATGCCTGGACGACATTTATTACTAGACAATATGTGAATTATTTATACCATTTGTAATGCTGAGAATATCGATTTTTGGGCTTTACTAACTATTAAGGAAATATAAGCCCAGCGGAGTCACTTTTTTTCTATAATACAGATGAATGCTTTCTTAACATTATAAATTTGTATAAAATGAATCATATGATTTTTAATAATAGAATAGAATCTTGTTTATGGTTTAAACTTGATTTTCTTTCATTTAGTAAGGTTTAATATTAATAGACTGAAGAAGGATTTTATTTTCATTTTCCTAATAGTTTCCACTTATAAAAGATATCGCTATCGTAAATAAATCATATGAAAGAAGATTAAGTTCGTTACTAAATATATCCCTTTCCCCCTACTTTCCATTTTTTTGCTTTTAAAGAAATCATTATGTTCTAGTACTTTCTCTCACCTATATTGTTTAAAATAACTAGATATGCTTTTCCCGTATTTAACTATGATATAAAGCCTAAAAGATAATATTTTTAGACCATATTGATGTGTTAAATGAATTAAAAATTCTTCAACTATTAAAATTATGAAACGAATCAGAGTTTATTGACATATCACTATAAAGCGACACAAAGGACAGTGGTGACCAGCCTGTTGAGGGAAAAGGACGACACCTGATCTTGTACCTTCTCTACGAACTACCAAACCCCTTCAACTGGAGGATATTAGAGTCACGCAACAAATTTGACGTGCGTCAGCCCTTCTACATCACGTGTTTTTAGTTGCTCTAGGCTTGAGCTCAAGACACTCCGCCCACGAGCATGTGACTATACCCATTAGGCTACCGCGACCACCAGGAACTTATGAAACCTTGAAGCGAATAGCTTCCACCAATATTATTACACTGAATCAAAGGGGCCATTGAACATAAAATCGAGCTAATATTGTATAAATCACTTTAAACACATCAATCCTCTGAGCATTTGCTGGCAACATTCTTCTTGCGGAATACTTACTTTCATCTTAGCAAACATCGTAATATGTATATCAGTGAGCACATGCTTATAGCTCCTCTAAGATTCTCACTAATAACGTTCAATACGTTGTCTTCCAAAATCCATGTTGTGTGAATGGACTTAAATGGTGGGACATATATTCTAATATGCAATTTCCGTCACTTGACCATTTCTCAGTTATCATTAGCTCAATCATCAATGAATCAGTCTTTTAATTTAAAAATGGAACTGTTTAACAAGAAAAAATGAAATATACATTAACTGATGTAACTTTAAATTTAAAGGAATTCTTGGGTACTTATATATTATACCGTCGACCAATTTTGTCGATTTAAAAAAATGTCGCCAAATGTCGCAATAAACAGCGAATTGTGGAAACCGTTCCCGAGCTCAATTAGAACCAAGCAATAATAATGATGACATCATTTTGTAAACTTTTACAAATTGGCGTTGTCTTTTGAATAGGAGAAATTGATTGACAGTATAATATGTAGTTACCAATTTTTGCATTATTATAAATTACTAGATAATCATTAAAGTATGAGTTATTGTATTTTATTAAAAATAATTAAATATAAAAGGTTTAAAGATGATGTTGGGTTTGGAATTCAGCTGCTAATTAATTGAATTCAAAACTTCCTTCATATATACCGTTGGGAATTAATTAACATAGATAGAACGATTAAATTTGAGTGAAGTTATTGAATTATCACATTTTGGAAATCCATACAATTACAATCCAATTGGGCATTTATTGGAATTTCTTGAAAGTGAAGTAATTCGTGTCAGATTTAATTCCTGGTATTATGCGTTATTTTAATTTAGGAAATAATCCTGCATTTTAATTTATGTCAATTATCTCAAAGGTACGACAGGGCATTAGTATATAATATTTGATGGATATTAAATATTTTACAGCAAAGTACGGATACGTTGAAACTAACAAATAACTAATGACATTTTTTTAAAAAAATATTATATATATATATAATTCTTTAATTAATTTTTTCTTATTTTTTTATTTAAATTATTGTATGATGTGGAACTAATGAGCAGAAGTTATATGATTTTTATTTAACCTTTGTTACACATATTCATCAAAGTATCCGCTCTCTGAATTTTAAATTGATATTTATAGTGTTGTATTGAAAAAAGTCAATGCATATTTAATCATATTATAACCTTTTTAAAATATCTTAAATTGTATACATGACTATTAAATGAACTAAACTAATTAAATCAGACTGTAAGAATAAAATTCATGTTATATATATATATATATATATATATATATATATATATATATAGAGAGAGAGAGAGAGAGATACTTATTCCCGAATCTACTTAACAAACAAAAATAAATTCAGTGCGATTATTGTTTATCTGATGATATTTTAACAGACTATTGAGTAAGATTTTGAATTTTCGAAACTCAGATGATTTTTACAAAATATCTTAAAACAAAGTTTGATTTTTAATTAATGCAGAAAAATAACGAAGATAATGAGGTTTTAGTATATAGCTTTTCTATAATATGGAATATAAATATATAGACTTTTTAATTATAAAAATACATAAGATTAAAATGTTAATAAAGTAAAATATTAGCAAATTGAAAATATAAGATGCATGATAAATACACATTCCTCTTATATATATATGCATTTAATTTAATTGATGAATTATGAACCAACGATGCCTTTAAGATTAGTAATAATTCATTGGAATCCATATGTTTTTATTAGTGATGTCTGATATGTGTGACAAGAAGAAAATTGAATCCCTTCCATTATTTATTATGTAGTATCTTCTGAATTTACATATTTGTATACTATATGTTTAATTTTATTCTACATTAGACGTCCATCTGTTTCTTTGACATTTAATGTTTGATTAGTTTTACATTTTCGCAGTACATTGAAAAAGAAAAATTAAAATCCTACGTTGTTTCCAAATAATTTGTTTGCCAAATTAAACACTCATAGAATTTTGGAAATAGAAAAACAATTATTTCGATAATTCCGTTTCATTCGTTTTTATTCCGAAACCAAAGCCTCTCTCTTTAATTGATTTTCATTGTAGATATCCAAATGATTAATTATGCTTGAGATTAAAATCTTTAAAAAAATCCGAAAATACTAAAAGATAATTAATTACGTGTACTTTTCATTTTAATCAATTTACTCACTAAGTCAGTTTTTTTAGAAATTTATTTATGTTCTCGAATAAGTATTCTTATGATATAAGTGTAAATTACTCACTTAATATCTTTTTTTAAAATATTATAAATTATTAAATTTTTCTTAATAATTAAAACACACTGATCTTTTATTTAATTTTTTTTTGTTTTTCACATTGAAGGTATTGCTAATTCTTCTTTGATTCTATTGTATTGTTCACTCTTTATTTTAACTTTTCTAAATTTTTATTTGTGTAAATTTAAAGTTTATTTTTAATTTAATGTATTATGAAGACAAAATAAATGTATAAATAATTGATGTTCTGTTTCCTGTCTGAAATTTCGGCAATATTTTTATTTGCATATTTCATAATAACTACTATAGTCTAAAAAGTGTTCGTACACTTACAAATTTAAAAAAAATCTTGACAAATAAAAATTGTTAAATTGGAAGTGTAATTTTTTTGTGATATGTCTGCAACATCTTCTTATTTAAATAACATAATCAAATTTTAAAACAGAGCATGTCTCTATTATTTAAAAGAATTATAACAGAAACACTACTATAAAATTTCTGTACAAAAGTCTTTGTACACCTAAAAAAGATCTCAACATAGCTTTAAATATTGCATTTCTTTCTTAATGTACTTCAGGTATCTAACAACACTAAAATTGTGAATTTGGTTAAAAATTGACAATTTTTTATGATTTTGTTTTATAGGCCATCTTATTAGCTTCATAAAAATACCAATTGTATCATTTTCCGTTCACTGGAACAAAAATTACATGTGTTTTAGTAAAAGCAGATGAAAAGTATTTTAGTGAAAGCATATTCTGAAAAATTACTTGATTAAGCCTAGTAGAACATATTTCATGAGAACTTGATGTTAAAAAAGAAAACATGACGTATAAAAACAAAATGTGAAGTAAAAACAGTAATCGCTGAAGAATGAAGAAACATCAATGCAGAAATTACAAAAAAATAAAAAATAAAAACAAAAAAAACTGATTAAAGTGATTAAAACTGACTGTACCAAGGAGTTTAAAAGTTGTTGTGTTGACACTAAAATATATCATATTAAGTTACACTAAGAAAAAATACAATATTTAAAGTTATGTTGAGATTCTTTTAGGTCTATACAAAGAGACTTTTGTGGAGTAATTTTTTAGTAGTTCTTAAAGATTAAGTTTTTAAAATAATATTTATTTTATGTTTTAAAAATTGATTATGTTATTTAAGTAAGAACACGGTGCAGATATCATTAAAAAATTACAATTCCTATACATTAATTTTTATTAGGTGAAAACATTAAATTTTATAGGAAATTGCAAGTGTATAAACACTTTTTGTAGTCCACTGTATACTGATAAATTTGATTTAAAATGTGTGTGCTTAAAATATGTTTCGAATAATTATAATAATATTATTTTCAAACAAATTTCTAATGCTGCATATTTATATATTCATACAAGTTGTACGAGGATTTTGTTTTTAAGAAATTTAGCATTTTCTCAAAAAATTAAATGTGCAGATGATTTAGGTACTTGCAGGAAAAGTGCATATTCTCATTTTTTAACTTGAATTTGAAGCTCGACGTGACATTGAGTTCTGTTTTAAATGCTTATTTATTTAATGTTTTTTTATTGAGCATTGAAAACATTAATACCCTTTAAACAGTTTAACTGCATAATTTATGTTAAGGAAATGAAATGGTTTTAATAGTCTCCGATATATGGTAAATATTTCAAAATAAAAAGAGATCCTTTTTTAATACCTCTTCAACCAGATTCACCAAATGAAAGAACGTTGTCAATTACAAAAAAAAACTGTCACCAAATGCTACAGTTTTGGCATAACTGTCTTCGAATATTCCCGGGCAATATTTTCATCTATGGCAGAGGTTCCCAAACTTTTTTGTCTCATAGACCCCTTGCCATGTTTTTCGGTATGGGGTAGACCCCTGCTTAATTAATATTGAATTTTTGCCACTTTATCAACTTAAATGTCTCTTTGATAGCTGGTACTACTACTCCTACTTTAAAAGAATTAAATTTCTAACTGTAGTAAAGTATTGTGTTTAAAATTTAAAAAGCCCATGTTAATTAAATAAATTAAAAGTTAATTAATAAATGAAACTGTTTTATAAACAACAAACAAATTATTTTAATGGAAGGGATGAATCTCTTGCACTACAATATCAAACTTTCAACTTTTGGTATCACTCTTGTCTGGTTTAACCTTAAATCTCCCTGTTAGTAGTGTACAGGTCTTTATTTCTTCTTCTTATTATTTATTTATTTTTGGAGATTGGCAACCGCGTTATAACTAATTCACATTAGGAAAAGCAATGAAAACCTTTCTCACGATATTCCATAAGTTGGAACAAATAACAGGTTTGACTTTTTAAAGCCAAAATTGTGGCATCCATTTCTAAACTTTAAGATCTTCGTTAGTGCACATTACGATCAGTTCTTATTGAAATTTTAAAATTTTTTTTCCAAAATGATGATATGAATTCATTGAATGCTGTTATATTGCCATAGACAAAGCATTCTTAAACCTGGTTTCAAAATCTGAATAAAAGGGATTTAAATGTTGAACGTAGATTGAAGCGTTCTGACATGTTGTCTGCGACAAATTTAGAAAATTCGGGTTCTCCAGCATTATACTTCTTTAGCTTAACTCAGAAAGGAAAAGCTAAAATGGTTCTTGTTTAAAAAAAATGTATGCTGTCACCCTGTAAATGCAAATTAAGCTCATTAAATTTAGTAAGTAAATCTGTTAAATAGGTACAATTTGCTTTTCACTTGATTACAAATTTTCTTTTAAAACTAAAGACACGATCTAGTTCAATGAGAGCCACTATCATAGACCCCATTTACACCTCATGGACCCCCAAATTAATTTTTAGCTTACGTAGACCCCTTGGAGGTCATCATAGACCCCTGGGGGTCTATATAGTCCATTTTAGGAATCACTGATCTATGGCTTCATATTTAGGAAATTTACTGCATCTTTTGTTTTGTCAAGTTTGGTCAGCTCTATCTTACGTAAGTATAAAAAAAAGAGTATTTTTGAGAAGAGTCACTTTTCGAATATATTAAAATAATTCAATGACTTAATTTTCTTTTTATTAAAGATTGTACAGATTCCCATGCATATGAAGATTAAACATAAAGTGCGATTCATTGTGACTGAAATTACTTACATTTTTCCAGATGTATTCCATTATTTTTACTGAAATCAGTATTAATTAAAGGAATATTTCGTAAAAGTATCAGAAGATTTAATTCTAAAAAAAAACTTCTTACACAACATATGGGCATACATATATAAAAATAATCAATAATATTTATTAGAATTTTCACAGCAAATTGTCAATACATGTTCCATGACGCAGAAAACACAAAATACAATTCTAGTACCACATAATCATGGAATGGTAGAGAAATATCCGCTGTATTAAATTTACATTAAAAGAATTATATTTCAAAGTATTAACATTTTTTCAGAGTTTGCTTCACGTATTTCAAATTTTATATTATTTGACAATAGATTATGTGTCAGTAGTGCCAAGTAAATATTCTGAAAAATCAGGAAATTAACAACATGTAAATGACTCGTAATTGAAATAATTATAACTATACAGCATACAATGACATACTCGGTCATGACAACCGTAAATCTATGATGATTCATCGCCTTAGCAATCGAAGGCTTCATTATTGAGCAAATCAAACACAATTACACTATTAATCACTTTTTTTAAAATTATTAATAATTTTCCGTTTATTTTCAAAATATAATTTAAAATACATTTAATCTTGTTGCATTTGGTTTTAATGTATCAATCTTTATGAAAGTTAATTATAATTGTAACAATCTTTTTAAATATCATTTGATAAAGCGGGCGACATCATTTCAAAAATCATGCGCTATTAAAATTGTAATTTAAAACACCACAGACCTACTTACATACAATGAAAAATAATCCGCTCCAATTTAGAATGTTATTCTTAATAATGAAGTTTAGGGATACTTTAAAGTGCAGTAAAAAATAAAAACAATGACTTTCCCCCTTAATAGGCTGCATATTAGTAACTAGGCCTTTGCAGGCAATGCAAGTTCCAAATGCGATAGCCATATCAGCGGTGGCACCACCTAGTGGTGGCTCTCGTTGCTAAAATTGATTTAATTTAATTCAATCTCTCATTGGATGTTTAATATTGCCTTGATTAAATTTTGCAGAGAGTACCAGATCTAGATTGATACACAAGGGATCCAATACAGGCCACATAATCACATGATATGTGTGCCTACGATTTTCACATCCACAAAACCTATCAAACCCCGTCTGGCAATTGACTCGCAACCTTAGACTTACGAAGCGGGTACGCTATCTTTAAGTCACCGATCTGACACAAAACTACAATTTTGACTACTAATACTTGTTAGTTGTATTACCTTTTGTATAATTTAAAGAAATACAAATGCAAACACGATTTTTTGTCTTATTTTGGAATAACTCATTCGAGTATAAAAGACAATTTTATTTAATTTTAGTATTTATCAATTTACTTCATATAGATTATTGTAAAATTTAGAGTATGCATTTAAGGCTATACTGACCTAAAAAAAGCGTCTATGAAATAAACAAATAAAGTAAGGCACTCCAATGAGAATCGATATTCGGGAGGGAGACAACTTTTTTCATAATCAAAAAAACAATATCAAAGCCTTTCGACATCATTGCCTCTCTCTCATTTTTCCCTATTCGATACACTTCGAGAATTTGAGTAAAAATTAAATATGTAAATTTTAACTAAAAAACCTGAAATAAAAAACCCACCAAATATAAAATATCTCTATATTTTCTGTCGAACAAAATTTTTTTCGTGAAACCTTTATTCTTCGCGGATCTCAAGTTGTGTGCTGCAAGTGTAATGAAATTTAAATACACACTGGTTGTGTATGTGTGTTGAGGGAACCAAGTAACGAAATAACTTCATATCCTTTAGTGATTTTAATTTTTGATTTTCTAATTTATATTGTATACTTATCGTCGATATATTGATCAGTGGTAAAATCCTTCTGGGGAATTGTTATTTTCCTTAAGTAAGTGCTGCAGTTACAATACCAAGATTCCCAAATAATCTGTGTCTTCATGGATTTTACTGCTTCGTTAAACATAAGACATCTGTTTTCAGAATTTCTTGATGACCCTTCTCTGTTTTCATCCCATTTGCTAGTCCTTCAATTTCGTCTTTTTTCCTCTTTCTTACTCTTATAGATTTTTGTCTATAAAAAATACGTTTTTCTTAGAATAAATGAGAACTTATCACGATATGATCAACTACCCTTCCAGCGGTAATCAGAACTAAATCATTGTTACGTTTTTTTATTTCTGGGTATGCTTTCATCGCTTTAACAGAATGATCATGAATTAATCGAAAAGCGTAGAAAATATACTTTATCGTGATGAAAAAACCATCTGTAAACTTATAATGAAGGATAAATTTGAAACATTTGTTCCTTTGTTTCCTTGTTCAAGCATATACATATTTTTTATTTCTAAAATTGAAGTATTCATCGATTTAAAATATATATACCTAAGAGAAATAATTTTTATTTACAAATTATTACATAACATAAGCAAGGTATCTTAAAAATACGTTTCTTAATATTTACATTATTTGTGGTAGTTCATGTATAAAGTATGGGATATATATTCGCATATTAAACTAATAATAAAACTCGAGATGTACGCATGGCAAAAAAAAATAAACATGTGATCACTTAATAAATTGTTTATTTATCTGCACTTTTATGAATATGATAACATTAGTATCGATTCTTGTTACTTTTTTAGATACATAGATGACTTAATCATCTTTAGTAATATAGTAAATTTTGTTCCTAGTTTTAAATATTATCCCCAATATCTGAAATTACTAAACACCAATTATAATAATGACTCTGCAAACTTTTTAGACCTACAATTAATTGTTAAGAATAATATACTAATTAGTAATATTTTTGATAAAACAGACTCTTTTGATTTTAACATTATTAAAATGCCTTTTTGGGAAAGTAACCTACATCAATTTATTTTTAGAAATATCATCTTAAATTTTATAAAAAGAAATAACGATTTAGTCACAGATAATGATGTTAAGCAAAATAATTTTAAGCTATTCCGCAATAATTGCTTGGAATACAACTATCCAAGTAACTTTATTTTTAAATATATTTCTAAATTATCTCTCTAATTCTCCTTTTCAAAGTTTAAGTATTATTCTTTGTTTTTTTCTCCTTCTGTTTTTTATTATTTTCAATTTGTTTTTGTTTGCTTTGTTTAATTACAAAAAAAAACTATCCAGGTGGCGCCACTAATTTTTGCATCTGGTTTTACCAACTTAACACGTCATTTTTAACGATCACTTAGCGTATTGTTCTCGTACGTACAATTTTTCCCGCTCTCCGGTTATTTGCATTTTTCATGTAAGTTTTTACTTCATTATTTCTTTTCAAAAAAATTTTTATTTGTATTTTGTTAAGATTCATTTCCTTTTATATTTTCTATTATTTTTATTTTATTTTTCTTTTGGTTGCAAATTACACGTGGTTGGTTTTAGGACTAACTTTTCAATATTGGTATGTTTTCCTGTTATGTTTAAAATTTCTGCTGAATAGGGAAGGTAGGATCCATAAAATATATTTAACCCTAATTTTGCTGGTCCTAATTCAGCAACAGCTTTAGAAATCATAACAGGTCTTCATTTTAGTCTATTGACTCTTTTGGCTTCTTACATTTTAAAGTTCTAATTCTGTTCCATGTTATACATACGCTTAGTTAATTCTTCTATAATAGACACTTCCATCATTTATAAAGTGTGTTTCTTGAAATCTGGTTTAAAACTTCTAGCTTTGTTAGTGATATTATTTTGTATTATCAATTTTATTATGCCATGTATTTCTTTCATTTTATGTTACTATATATATATATATATATATATATATACACTGCTGGCCACCATACATGCAACACCAAGAAAGACAAGATATAGCACAACAAAATTTGTTTTGTAAATAAAATGTAGACCAAGTATCAAATGATTAAATTTATAGACTTCTGTGAAGTGTGGTTCCTGCCAGAATTAGTAGCCAGAGTAGCCGCCATTGTTGGAGATCACCGCTACCACACGCCTCGGTATTAATTCAAAGATAATTTGGATGTGTTCTTGGGTACAGCAGACTAAGCAGCTTCCACACGTTTGCCAAAGTTGATCTGGTGTGGCAGCTGGTTGTGTAATCTGGGTCAATAGTTGAGCAACCATGGACCACATGTTTTCTATCGGCGAAAGATCCAGAGAGCGAGCAAGCCAGGGAGCAATTCAATCTGGTGATTGACGAAGAACCTTTGGACAATGAGTGCCACGTGTGGTCGCGCATTATCCTGTTGAAATATCGCTGCGGCTAAGCCCTGAAGGTAAAGGAAGACAACTGGCTCCAACATCTCGGAGATGTAGCGCTGGCTGTTTAAAGTACCGCAATGCGTACTAGATGAGTGCGAGAGTGATATCCAATACCGCCCTATACCATAATACCCGGTGCAGGACCAGCGTGGCGGTGCATAACGCAGCTGTTCAGCATCTTCATTCCACGGTGTCTCCAGACTCGAATCCGACCATCGTGGTGTTGCAGACAGATGCGTGGCTCGTCAGTAAAGACAACTTCATTCCATTATGCCGCCCACATCCTTCTTTCATCGCACCATTGTCGGCGGAGATGTCTGTGGTTCTGCGTCAAGTGTAGACCAAGCAATAGACGTCTTGCGGACAGACCACTCTGCTGTAAACGGCGTCGAATGTTATGCGCAGACACTGAATGATCCAGATACAGACTCAATGTGCTGTGCTATGGTTCGAGATGTGACTGAGTGATCCGTCACTGCCATGCGCTCAATGTGCCTGTCCTCACGTGAAGTGGGCACTGAGGTGGATGCGATCGACCACCGTCGGTCCGTCGTACCCTCCTATATCCAACAGTCACATATCCACATTACAGTTGTTTGGTTTCGTGCAACACGACTACCGATTTCCCTGAAAGATAATCCACAATCTCGGTAGGCCACTATCCTTCCTCTGTCGAACTCGGATACTTGATCAAAAGCTGATCGCTGTTTTCTACGAGACATAACTGATCATTTTTTGAAAAAAAACACAAGAAAAACACAATTTTTGAGCTTGAAATCGGTGAAATCTCCAAGCCTTAAATAGCGCTTTGAAGTGGCGCCACAGGCGTGTGTGATGTGTGTCTGCGCTGAAATTTTAATCATTTGCATATCTCACCTCCGCTAATGCATGTTGTAAATTTCATGTTATTTGCGTGCTTCTTTCATAGTGTTGCATTTACGGTGTCCAGCAGTGTATATTCCAACTTGGAAGAATCAGGCATTGTATTGCTTTGGTTGGTAAGAAATACTTTTTATAGAATAGAATATATAATTTTTTAATGTATTTAGTGAATATTTAAGTATATATGCCTAAAATAATAAAATTACATATTTATTGTATGCTTGTTTTTCGTAATTATTATACAACATTCTCAAATGGCTAAAAACATTTTAGTATTCTTTTATTTTCTAAATAGATTTCTCTTGGGCTCAATTTTTATGTTTTTTTTAAAATTTATTTTTGTTTTAAAAGTACTTGGAGATAACCTAATAGCAGTTCGAAAATAAAGATTTTCATAGTTGTCCAAATTAGACTGATTCACGTGGAACACAGATAAGACCTAATAGGAAAAGTCATTGGATAAACAACAAATGAAAAAAAAATACTATCCTCGCGTCTCTCAAAATCCTTTTAAACTTTTTTCTGATCCTTTAAAACACTTTTTTTTAACGTTTTCTTAAAAATTCATGGTGTGTAATTTTTCTAGATTGTTTGATGTGCTTTTTAGCCTGTATCTTTGTTTAAATATACTGGTAAAGTTTTTTTTTCCGAAAATATATTTATAATTTATACTTTTATGTTTTTCATTTTTAACAAAGTTGTTTCATAGCTTAAGAGTACATGCTCATTTTTGCGTGAAGAATAATAAGTGTTATGATAGAAAATATTTTTCCTATCAAACACTAGAAAAATGATGTGAATAAAATATGTGCAAAAGCATATATTTTATTCACATCAAGCAATTCTCTCTTTATTTAACTCCTTTGTATTTTTCTAAAGTTGGGCTATCCATTTGCCTTTCATTTATTTTCCTTCATCTTCCATGAAATCCCAATACTCCTTTTAGAGTTAAAGTAGAAAAATAAATAAACTAGCCCAATAATAAAATGCCATACATATTTATTTTAAGTGTCTTTTGCTTTAATAATTATATAAACAATGAGCGAAACAACATTATTCACTTATCTCCTTTAAATTAAATAAATAGTTACGTAATTCTAAAAAGAAATTAGAAAATTTTCTTCCCTTGATAAATACGATAAATAGAGATGAATATACGCAAAGGAAATTAAAAATTAAAAAAATGTATAAAGACTGTTCACATAATAAACGATAATTAGTCCATGAAAATATTCATCTAAAACTATAAATTTTTTAATTTGAATACTTTTCTTTTCAACATCCCATTAAATTTTTAAAGACATTTGAAATGAAAATTTCAAAACTCTTTTAGATTTATGAACGTTGAATGAAGGAAAAAAGATAACAGCTAAAATTAATTCAATCTTAAAATAATTTTCGTTTAAGTTTTCATCCGTGAGTTCATTTGAATTTTTTTTTAAGAAAGTGAAACAATTTTATTTAAAAAATATTTTTAAAAGTATGATAGAGAGAGAGAATACTTTTGTGTGTGTGTGTTTTGAAAAGCAAGAAGTCTTTCAGATGATTGAGTGTATTAAAGTTATATGGATCAAGAGCCAATCCTTGCTAAGTTGCCCCCTTTATTCAAAGAGTGCTTTGTGATTTCCTATACAAAAAATATTTCAAAGTAATGAAAACGCAGACACTAGAAAAATTGGGAATTATAAAAACTCTTGAGTATTCATCAAAAAAGTACTTCAGAATTTAATTTAAAGTAAGGATAATATAAATACCTGGGGCGAATTGAGAGCAATTGCACAGAAAAGGAACATACATTCATTTAGATTAAACTTTAATATTCGTGAATTGAGGTTCTGATATTAGATCCTAAGTGAATTTGAAATATAGTTGAGAGAAATAACTTTCTGTAAGATGAAACTGAGGAGCACTTTATTGATTTCTTACAAAAATACGTCATTTTATAACTTTATTTTTAAATATGTAATCAAATTTCCGAAGGAAAAATTATCTTAAAGTAGAAAGGAGTAATCTTCAAAAGGAATTAAAGTAGTTCAATATGTTATCACACCAATAACTTTTTAAAAAAATAAGTTATAAAAAATAAGCTAGTTATTAGAATGTTTGAAGAAAAAAAGCTTCTATTAATTAAATAAATAAGTAAGATGTAATAAATAGGCTGTACTTAAAAAATGGAACAAAAATCTAAGTATGAAATTTTGATGAATTAATAAAATAACTTCTTTTAAACTGTAGTAACAATAAACAAATATTCATTTTTTATCAAAGTCGTAGCAACGTACTTCTTTTACATGAACAGATAGATATACTTTTGAGAGACGAAAACATTGCTTAGGATAAATATAATTAAAGCTAAACTATTATTTTTAGTAATATATATAAAAAAGTAATCCTTTATTTAAAACATAAATAAACTGCACAAAGGCGAAAATAGATGTGAGTGGCTAATCAAAATAGCTCCCGAGCTTACTAATTTAAACATAGTCTCAATGTATACCTGTTGAAATCAACTTCAGTCAGAGAGACTTTAATTATCTGCATAACTCAATGATGATAAACTTAATTTAATGGCATAAACTCAACTGATTGTTTCCTTTTTTTCCCCTGCAATTTCTAGCTCTCTCCTATTAAGGCTTCAAAGAAAATTATTATATATGAAAGAATAAACTTCAATTAACACTTTAACATACTTAACCGGTATTCAGAAAATGGGATTGAGATTTCTAAGTGAAGAAACCTTCTGGAAATGAAATTCAATTATATTAAATGAAATAAGCACAAATGAAACTAAAAGAATTTCAGAAGTAATTTAGATTTTTGGACAGTTGTGACCTCACTGTTTTATTTAGTGTATTTTCTGTATGGATTTAGTGTACATACAATTCATAAATATACACAAAATAGTTATAAACCTAACATAACTAGTCAATATAGTGAAAGTATATTAGCCACAGTAGTACTAGAGCAAACTCCTGCCTTAGGAACAAGGATTGCAGGTTTAAACAAAGTTTTATGGTTAGCCAACCTTCACCTGTATTTGCCAATTTTCTGGGCCATAGGGAAAGTAAGAAATGGCAAGAGAAATTTTAGCTAATAAAAAGAGAAATATTAGCTATTATTTTAGCTATAAATATATATATATTATATATATATTTTATATATATATATATATATATATATACGTAATAATTCCCAGTAATATAATCCTTTTTAATATCTTTTAATTATCTGGTCCATCCCTTCAGGACCCACATTTCACACATTTTAATAATAAATTGGCCATCCACCTAACGAGAATATATTAAACTACATCTAGCTACCCACTCAGATTATGTGATTTGAGCCGTCTATAAATACCGAGTTCCTGCAGACCGCGCTCTCTTTCGCTTCTGTATTTGTCTGCTTCAACATGTAGCCGGTTGCAGTTTGGTTTGTGCTTTGTCTTTGTGTATTTGTGTGTGTGTGTATTGTGTCGTCTTTGTCTTTCTTTATGTGTTCAAGAGATGGAATAAAACAGATTTAAATAATCATAGGACTGCCTCATCAATCTCATTTAAAGAAATCCATTCCAACGGTCATCTTCTATTACATTAGTCGGCAGGATATTTTCCTGCGTGGGAAACAAAAATTACAAGTCAAATTTATTACAACCAAAATGATACCCATCATCGACCAAAACGAAGAAGAGAAAAATGTCTGTGTGTGTGGATGTATCCTTTCATCGTACGATGTGCCAAAGTGTTCAACTTCGTTTAAAAAACTGGAAATTTCCCGTCTAGTCTCCATTGCTTGAAAAAAAATTCCATTGTAAAGCATCAAGTTTCTGCATGTTTTGTAACAAAAAGAAATTTTCATCATCAAGTATATGTTAAAGAAAAAAAAAAAACCTACAATTCAATCAACAAGTCGATATTCAAATAAAAAAAATATTTCTAACCTTGAAGTGCATAAGATGTGTTTTTGTAAAATTTAGAGTAATGGGAAAAAGTACCACTCAGCGATTTTTTCATCCATTGGTAAGTTTTTTTTTTTTACTCTTGTCATTTTAATTATTTGCTATCAGATCCAAATTGATTGTATATTTTTCCTTACTGGTTTTTAATAATTTATCTTAAAAATTTTAGGAACAAATTAATGTTTTAAAATTTTCCATATGAAATGGTGTAGTATGGGATAATGGTACCAATATCATTTTTAAAAATTTAAAACCTGGTTTAACCCGGTATTTTTTTATATATAAGCCTGGTTTTACTCCAGCATTTTTTTATAAGCCTGGTTATACCAAAGCAAATTTTCTTATGTGTCTGGTTCTACCCCAGTGTTTCTTTTCAATATTATATGGGTCTTACACCCTTCGTTTATTTTTTTTGAATTATTCTTTGGTCCCTACCACCATTGTACTGCTATTATGGATTATTCTAATGTTTTTTTTTAATATATGTGTAACAAATTTTTTTCTCCCGATTATATTTAAATTTGTTGATTGGGCAGTCAACTCCAACTATTGTGAATGTTATTATTATAAAACTACCTTTTTAAAAACGTTTACAGGGATCTCGGGTTTACCTTTTGAAACTTCGGGTTAAATTTACTTAATGCTATATTTTGTTTTAAAGGTAAAATGCATATATCTCATAATAGTTTCTTTTATTTTGATGTTTAAGATGAGAATTCATAACTTCACAGTGTTTTCAAGCGTTTTACTGAAAAAATACCAAAGATTTGATATTTTTATTTTGAGAATTTTATGTTGATACTATTTGATATATATTTATAATGTGGTTTTAAGAATTTTTGGTCATTACACGATTTACTTTATTAGAATTAACAATTTATTTGATGTGAAAATGAACAACTTTAATGTGTATGAAATAATAATTGTTTTGAGAGCACTTAGGCTGAGAAAATATTAATAAATAAATGAGCAAAAGTTTACATTTAGAATAAATAATAAAGGTTTTGTAAGGATTGTGCACAGTGAGTACCTGAAGGGAAGAACACCTTTGACTGTCAGAATATTATTGCCTCCAAACTTATACCTTTGTCATAATAAAAGTAATACATAAAAGATAATTATAAATAGTTTTAAAAAGATCTCTTTGATCGACTTGCAATTTCCAGTCTTGGGATATTTGTTTTTGAAGTTATTGTACAGCATATACACGATGAGAAGCAAAGCTTGTCTTAAGGATTGTGTAGGGCGTGGGTCAACCTCCTAATTTTTTTTTTTCAGTCTCTTTTCATCCTCAGTGCTCTTATATGCAATTTTAGATCTGTTTAAAAAAGAATGTTTGCATTTTAATTTTTCCTCTGTATTTTAAAAATGTATTTTGTGAATTCATATTAAAAAGGCGGTACATAATTTTTTTATAACCATCATATCCATGCAGTATTTGCGCCATACAATTTCTTCTACATACCATTGGACATAAGTATGTATTTTAAAATCCAATTTTGTGACAACCTCTATTCCAATATATGACTCACCTTTAGACTCTGCTTCCCAGTGCACAGAGAACCCTATTGGTGTTTCACATATTCCAAACGATATACAATATCCTTCTACTGAAGCCTCTGGCCTATCATATTTACAGCATCAAGTGTCCGGACACGTCTCAACCCTTGCCAAGTTTGGCTAACGTGGGAAAGGCAACTACTTTCCAAACTAGACTAAGAAAGAACTAACTTCATATGTACCAACTAATACTTTTACAGGATGGCGTCATTAACAATTATTTTTAAAATTAATTTTCTGTTTTCATTGTATCTGAAGTGTTTAATAATCTTATTTTGATATTTTCGTATTGTGCAATTTTATTTTTATAATTTACAAATGCATATTTGTTTCATACTTTTATAACCACATATTCTCCTTGTTTAAAATTATTTTCATGTGTTAGAGTGAAGGAAATTTTTTTTTAATAATAATATTTAATTCAAAATATTAAACTTAATATCTCTTCATGATACCAAGGGCTCTGGTGCACACGCGCGTCTTGCGGTGGGGGGAAATGTAATAATTCCCAGTATTATAATCCTTTTAAATATCTTTTAATTATCTAAACCATCAATTCAGGACCCCCATTTTAATAATAAATTGGCCAGCCGCCTAACGAGAATATTTAAAACTACATCTAGATACCCACTTAGATCATGTGATTTGAGCCACCTATAAATACCGAGTTCCTGGAGATCGTGCCCTCTTTCGCTTTTGTATTTGTCTGCGTCAGCATGTAGCCGGCTGCAGCTTGTTTTGTGCTTTGTGTATTTTTGTGTGTCAGTACTATGTCGTCATTGTCTTGCTTAAATGTTTCAAGATGTGGAATAAAA
Source organism: Trichonephila clavata (assembly GCA_019973975.1). Lineage (NCBI taxonomy): Eukaryota > Metazoa > Arthropoda > Arachnida > Araneae > Nephilidae > Trichonephila > Trichonephila clavata. The sequence continues at coordinate 16,656 of BMAO01007499.1, read as the reverse complement.
CATATTTAAATAATCATAGGACTGCCTCATCAATCTCATTTAAAGAAATCCATTCCAACGGCCATCTTCTATTACATATATATATATATATTGTTACGAAGTTTGTGTAATTAATGTTTATTTTCATAGTGTGAATAATTTATATCTGGATGTTTAATACTTTAATATTACTTTCTGTTTTTTTTTTATTTTTATAATTATGATAAGAATTGTAATATTTGCAAACAACACCGTCTCTTACATTAAAATGGTGATTCTCATAGGAAACTTGGCGAAATATTGGTGATATAAATTTGGTGAGTTAGAGACCATTTTTAATGAAATGGTTACCTGGTGAAATCTATAACATCCCTATTTATGATGTAAGCGGGTTTTTCCAGAACGCTCTGGAAGGGAGCCACGCAGACAATAGCAGTCGCTTGCTGAAACTGAGCGATTATTATTTCAGCTGTTGAACACTTCACTTGCTGTTATTGACCGTTTGCTTCCGAATAAACTTTATCATTATTTATTAGTATTTTTAGACACTAATATTTGTATCTCTAAGCTGTACAAGGCATGAAAACCTTAAATTTATTATGCGAATTAAAATGCTATATCCTGTTCTTTAACACTAGAACCGCAGCAGTTTCGGTATACCTAAACCCGCGGGCTGGGTCAAATTGACCCCAATTAATAAAAACCCGTGTTGTTACAGTATAAGTATGCTGTTATTATTTAGCACTGGCATTTATTCATTTTTTAACCATTAAATTATTATAATAAGTGATAAAAATAATAAGATATTACAATATAGAATATTGCTGCCCATCTGGTATATTGGTCAGTGAAGCCAACTGCGGTGCCACAGGGACTGGATTCAAATCCCGCAGAAGGCATGGATGTTTGTGTTGTATTCCTTTCTTCTGTCTGTGTTGTATGACCCCGTGTTATACATTGTGTGGTGCACGAGATTTATAAATGTTAAAGAAAAATATATGAAATATTGTATACAGTTAGAAAAAAACAACAACTTTTTAATGGAAATATTTAGTTTCGTACCAGTTAAGATTTCTTACACAGCTCATGCACATTTGGGGCAACTTTTTTTAAAATATTTTGCACACTTTCTTCATATTGGTATTTATAGTCATCTATAGTTTTTTATACACTTGAAAGCTTGGCAATAAACCCTTTTTCGCATCTGTGCAGATTCTTCATTAGTATCCGCTTTGTCTGTGTATCTGACTTTCTTTTGTGAATATACGCACTACGCAACTCTTTAATAAGTTGTTGAAGTTATTCTCTCCTCGTAAGTTTTTTTCCAGTTATTTCTTTGTATAAAATCCATGAATTAATCCCTGCACGATCAAGAATATTGTAAAATACCAGAACTGTATGACCATCTTCTTGATCCTGCCTTCGCAGAATATTTCCAAGCCGTTTGGTTGGTAATGCCGACACCAAATTTTGTTGAGTTATAAAATGATATTTTTTCTGGAAGACTTTTTGGATGATTATTGTTGATAGCAACAGTGGGATGAAGGGAGCTCAATAATGAGACCTTTTTGTTGGTTTTCCCCGATAAACTGTGAGTTATATCAACATGCTCCAGTAGCAATGTTTCGCATTAAGGCATTTTTACTTTTTTCACAAATTCAGGTACCTCTTTCCGTTTTCATTTCATAGTTCTAGTTAAACTAGTGTTCTTCATTTATAACGTTGGAGACATATTTAATGTAGTGAAAAAATGTGTAGTGATATTTATTTCTTTATTTTCGAAAGGTCCTATCAAAAGCAAAATGACATATTCGGAGAGAAATAGGTTTTTAGGAGATTCCCATCTTTATCCAAATATGGAAACCTATTGAGCACGTATTTACTATCAACTTCAGTGGCAATCCAGAACTTGGTACCTAATTTATCTGGTTTACTTAACATATATTGCGTTAAACGACATCTGGCCTTAGACGAAAACAGCTGTCCATCAATAGTTATATATGACCCTGGTTTATAGCAAGTTATAGAATTTTCAATAAATTTCTTCCAAACTTCAGAAATGAAACATAAGTTATCTGTTTGGAGGCATTCAGATCGTGTAGTTTTTTTTTTGTCGAATCACAGAAATTTTATAAGTTTTCTGAATCTATCTCTCGTCTTAGTATCATGGAAAAAAGGTGGACCTTAAACAACAGACCACAGACTAGTACGCTCTAAATTTATTGCACCATATATATAGCTCGAGCATACAAAATCGATATAAAAGCATCTGGTTCGTCGAAAGTTGTTGGCCATTTTTCCCCCAGTTGCCGGTGAGCTTCTTCCACTGTACAATTTATGATATGACGAAGCATAGGTTCATCTATAAGTTGCCTCTGTGAACTAACTGCATAGCCATTGTCAATATTTCACTTTGTATAACTGGTTGGGCACTCTTTTCTATGAAAACATTATGTTCAGCAATTCTTTCATGCATACAACTTCCTGAGATGATGGTTTTTAAACACGCTCCATAAAGTTCCAGAGATTTCATCTGGATTTGAATCTGATGACTTTATACGTTTATTTAAACATTATTTCTTTTTCCCTGAAGTGTTTTTTCTGCTAGTACATTGTGCAAGAAAAATTAGATACAGTATCTTCATCCGTAAAAATATTTTCTTCATCTGGCGGCACATATTCATCATCGCTGAAAACAATTTCTTCATCATTTTGTGACGGGTGCTTACGCGTTTCACTAACCATCTCCCAATTCCTTTAAGATTGTATTTATTTTAACCAATCCCCGCTGAGAGCTAAAAGTGTGACTTATGCAAACAAGATAGTTTCGGGTTTAGCGAGTTCGAAAAAGATATAAAAGGGAGAAATGAAATGAAGAGAGGAGGATGACTACGTGGTTTGATAGAGGAGATAACTACAAGGTTGATTAAGAAGGTGATTCTGAGAGATTAGTTTAACTAGTGAAGTTTGTTCGCCGAAGGAAGATTATGGAAAAAGGTTCATTAATTCGGTTCGGACGGAACTGAAGATATCAAGGATTGAAGCCGCTCTTTAGATCCATCAAGTATTAAAGAATCCTGCCTTAAAAAGATATCAGGTCTGTGATTTTCATAAATTGGATATAAATGCGTAGTTTGATTGTATGCGTTATTCTCCATAGTTTCAGTTAGTGTTCCGTCGTTCATAATTGAATTCTTATCACACTCCACTGTAATTTGTTGTTCTTAAAGTTTGATTAATATTTGTGTATTTCTAGAATAAGAAGGATTAATGAATAATATTGGTTTATTAATTAAGTAGTTGTTAATTATGAATCCAACATACCCGAATTTAGATAATGTGCAAAGGGAGTTAATAATCATAGGGTAGCGTTAGACTACGACAATTTTTATTTTCAGATTCTTTTTACAATAATTGTCACATAAATTCGAGGGCCCCAATAACTGTTAATTTACACATACTTCTTCCAGTCATTTTTACTTAAGATATCAATTTTATCTCCACTTGTAAACAAGGTGGCAAAAATCGAGCAGACTGGTACACTCAAACTATTACCAAGGCAATACGAACAACCTGTTTTGAAGTTATAAAGAACCAGATGTGCACCCGTTAGGCTACCGCATTGGCTATGGTAGTTTTGCACCACATTCCATTCAATAGGTCAAAACAAAAAACATCGGAGAGAAAACATTCCTTGAACACGCTAACCAGAGGCATTTTTCACATACGGAATCATAACGGGAGATGAGGGGGGTATGCAACAATGGCTACTATTACATTAAAATTCTCAGCTACTTTTCAGTTATCAGTAACAATTTACTGACCTTGAAGTATTGTTCTGCTTATATCACGGAAATGGAAAGAGGATTGAAAAAGCTTTTCCCATTTCATGAAACGTTGAATTACAAATTTAGTACTTGTGATTATGATGGAGTCAAAATGACCCATTCCGCGGTTTTAGGTATAAGTATTGAAAACAAAAAGAGATGATAAGTATTTAACGTATCATATTTTCACAGATTAGTATTGGAATAAAAATAAGAAAAGTCAAGAATTTTTCTTTCAATTCCGTTAGTAACTTTTTGAGAAAATCGAAAACAAAATTGCTTTTGGGTCAAAATGACCCCATCCATGGTTCTAGTGTTAAGGAGTTTATCTAAAATAAATTTCACCGCTTTTAGGGAACTGTTTTGTTCTTTGGGATTGATAGCATAAAATCCACGAATCTCGATCTTCATTACAGCTTGTTGTCAACAGGTGGGGTTTTATGCCTATAACTCACCTATGTCTATACTATGCCTCTAACTGAAGGTTATGTTGGAAGGCACCGATGCCTTGGAAAACGGTTAAGAAGAGCTGATAAATACTCTAGAAAAGAGAATCAGCAATTCTGCAGATAATATCAATAGTGTGTAAAAGAGAATAGCCGGAAAACGAACTATATAATATTTTGAAGATAAAATCTATAAAATACACATTATGTATCTTGAAATAAATTGTATAAGTTTTTGAGTTTCTTAAAACTATCAGCTAATGAATATTACAAAATGTATGTAAATCAAGTAGAAATTATATTCTTAATTTTTTTCTTATTTAATTTCTTTATTTTATCATAATAATAATAATAATAATAAATTATTGTGATATGAACGGGCCAGTAGTCCTACGAAGAAAAGCACGCAGCAATATTAATGCTGACACTACGAATTCAACGATCTATTCAAAAATGGGGACCGATGAGGCTTTTGTAGAACTAATACTGAAAGAAAACGTTGTAGAAGTAGTGATCATCAATAAATAGGAATAACAACTGTGATTTAGGAAATTGTAAACACTTGACTTTGCCTCCATGTTCTCCGGACAGAAACAAAATCTATTTATCTTTCAGAATATCTTGAAAACGATAGTAAACAACCTACATATAAACAGCTAAAATATTCTAATAATACGAACCATTGCCGCAATAAATTAAATTAATTCCAGGCACCTACAAAGTCTGCTATGCATCAATGTCCGGGCGTCATTTGTACATTAATATGTTGATGCTATTGAGTATCTACTTTTGTTTCAGTTGTCTATCCGGTATAGTAGTTAGTGATGCTGACTGCTGTGCAATAGGGCCAATCCCGGAGAAGATGTCGATGTTTGTAAATATATAGTGTCTTTGCGGTATGGGCGATACTCTAAATAGCCGTCGAGCCGCAAGTCCTCTCGTGAGGTTGGTGGATGGGGAAGAGAGGTGGGAGGCCCTAACCCTCCCCAGGGTAATCTCCCTCAAAATTCGGGTGGGTGAGTGAATGAATATTAACGTCGCACTGTTCAGCTACAGGAGGACTTTTGGCGACGGACCTCGTAATTTTGAACCATGGTCAAGTGACGATGACAACACCTGAGCTGGTAAACCCCCTCTCCTAACTATCACACCAGCGGGAGGACGTTTGCTGTTCCCCTACACGGCGGGTCTTCAGCGGCACTAGGCTCGAACTCAGGACATGCCTGCCACGAGTCCGTTACCTTGGCCACTAATATCCTCTTCGAAGAAGATTCTTAGCTTTGTTGTGAACCAGATAACTGTAGCTGTTACATAGCCCTCTCCCTTAATGACCAGAAAATACGTTGCTATCTTATTGCTCGTCGTCACCATTGTTTTGGTATCATCTTCGAAAAACCATTCTTTATTTTCTTAACGCGTTGGAACGGCAAAGCACATTTCATCAGTACTAATAGTTTTATGAATTATGCGATCCCACAATCACTATTTAATTTAAGGTTTTCCTTACTGCTTTCGATGTGCGCATCTTTATGAAGTTTGTTAAACTGTGAGCAACGCAAAAGAGCAAACGTTTTCATATTCAGTTCTTCATGAATGGTCTTAAATATAGCGTGACTGAACCATTCTAATCTAAATGTACTTATCGCATATGCTCTATCACTATCTATAACAACTTGGCACCTTTCTGATGAAATACTAATCTTACGTTTGAAAACATCTTCCTATTTGAAATGAAAAAGTTTTTGAAAGTAGTTTTTACATCATCAGTAATTTGTCGGCTGAAAGATTTGAGCTTGGCCAACAAGTAATTTTCAAGCAATTGGTTTTCTACAGATACTTAGTCTGGAAAATAGGAAGATTGGGGCAAAGTCTCTAATCCGTACCTATAAATTTTGCGACGAAGGATGTGACCAGCATGAGATTTAGCATTTTGTGATGGAAGTAACATAATACCGATTTACAAGTGAGTGAGTGAAAATAAACGTCACACTGTTCAGCTACACGAGGATTTTAGCAAAGAACCTCAAATTTGAAATACACTCATGTCCATAAATTAAGGATAATTCAGAATCACACAGAAATTGAACTCTAAAATAAAAATTTCACCTGTAGAATTATCACACACATCTTGAAGAAGAATATGCAAATTACACGAAACCACCAAATGGCGTGGATAGTACGTCACAATGACGAAATTGTAAGAGAAGGGTATATAAGGAATGGTGGCAAAGAAGTAAAATTGTTCATAAGCGCTTTAAAAGCCTTTAAGTGCAATAACCGCGTAGTTATGGCACAAAGGAAGCATTTGGATGATTTTTTACGTGGTAGAATTATGGGACGACTGGAATGTGAACGTATCCAGCTGGAAGTATCCGAGGAACTTGGAATCGCCCAGAGTGTCATCTCCAGGATTTGGCAACGATTCGAAGATGATGGTACTGTGAGTAGATGTTACAGCACAGGTCGCCCCCGAGTTACAACGCCGAATGAGGACCGGTATTTGACAGTTACTGCCAAAAGAAACAGACGGAGCACGGCATCATACCTGTCTCGTCAGCTCTCTTCAGCTACCGGTACGACAGTTTCAAGGCAGACCGTGTACAGACGCTTAGGGCACATTGGTCTATATGCTCGTAGACCTGTCAGATGTGTTCCCCTTACCGCAACTCACTGTCACCTGCGATTAACCTGGAGTAGAGAGCATAGATTGTGAACACCGCAACAATGGTCTTGTGTGATGTTTTCCGACGAGTCCAGGTTTAGTTTGCAGTCTAATTCTCGCCGGACTTTCATATGGAGAGCGCCAGGTACCCATTACCACCAAGAGAACACCATTAAACGACACCGTTACGGTTTTCACCTATTTGGCTATTTCTTCAAGCATGTTTCCCGCATGTGATGATTTTCAATATTTGTATTGTATCCAGTATCATATACTACACTGATCGCATTCGATTATCCAAATAATCGCGTATCCGAACGGTGTCCACTAGCTATTGATTCGGATAAACTACGTTCTACTGATTTAAGCAAAAATGGAAGATGACTTGAAAGCGAGTCGAGAATTAATGACAGCCTAAATCGAATTACACAAGTCAAATCAGCATCCGATAATCTAAGTAGAAGCTTAATATATTATATCTTTTACCCTAGATATAAACACTATTTATTTATAACTTCTACTATACTCTTTTACAACGCCAATTTTTTTCCACGATTGCTCTTAAAAAATCCTTATGCACAAAATTTTTTAAAAAAAATACATTTAATTTCCGTACTTAGCGTTTTTGCACAAATAAGTTTTTATTAGAAACATTAGATAGATTTACCAGAAATAGAATCAATTGAATGTTATAAAACTCGATTAATTGGAGCAATTAAACAAACAGCGTACCTGAAACTATGTTTATGTTAACTTTCTAATATTTTTTTTTCGAAAAAAACGAATTTTAAAACGAGTGTACTATTCATAAAAGTGAATGTTCATAAGAGTGAATGTTCATAAAGTTTATTGTCGTAGGAAGTTAACATAACCCTTAAGATTACTTTCAGAAACGTGATTTTTAAAAAGCTTATTAATGAAAAAATTTTGGTATGTAATGTTAGTTAAATTAGAATATATACTTATAAAAAATTGTTTTAAGAATATTATTAGAAGAAAATTCTATTTCAATGCACTTTTAGACAAAAAATGAAGAAAGACGTTATGATTATTTGAATTAATTACGAGTTATTTATTCTTTTTTTAAATTTCCCTACTCTCATACAACATAATATGTGTGAATAAATCCCCTTCTAAATTATATATTTTAAAAATCTTAGTTCAACCCCGGAATAGAAGTCCTAGTTATATATGTATGCATAAAACTATTATTATAGAATCACTTTCTATACAGATATAATGTTTTGAAAATATATCACTCTTTTTCCATTTTTTTGTCAAAAAAGTGTATTTTAATATTTTCTCGTATTATACTTTTACAACGTTTTTATATGTATATACTAATTCACAACTGACATTAAATATTATAAGAATATTCATTTTATAAACATTTTTCAAAATCACGGTTGCAAATCATACTCAGTCACTTTAAACTTTTAAGGAATATTGAGTCACGTGGATAAACTTTTCTGAATTTCAAAGTTGTAGCAAATGATTGTGAGCTATACAGTCATATCCCCCCCTTATAAGTCAATTTTGAATCATAACCTTACGTATAGCTAGAAAAATTAATAATGAAGTAATGTATCATGTCTACTAAAAATAGTTCGACTATAATAAGAAAGCACAAACTTCTAAGGAAAATCTAATTCCAAGTCTTTGGAACATATGAAATCGATTGACTAGAGAAAGAAAACTCCTAAAGAGGCAATAGTTCGATGCAGAAACTACGCACAGCAGTAATAACTTTGATATAGTGCCATAATATTTTAGCAGGAATACATTAAGGTTCCAGATACGCGAAGTGGTATAGTGAAGTACATGACTAGGTTCATAAATGGTTCAGATGGCTAAATTTTTATAACAATGTCATTTTTCTCTCACTCAGTTTGCACTCAGACTATCGTCTGATACACTACGTATCATGAGTGCAACACACTTTTAATTTTGCTGTGGTTTTTATTTTTTATATTTAGACCTATATTACAATGCTTTCATTTTTGTTAGTAGATCTACAATACGTAATTCTGTTAAATGGGCAATTCTCAAACTTTCAATATTGGCGACCCAATTTTTAATCATAATTTTCCTCGCGCCCCTTATCCCATATAAAAACAATATATTGAATGGAATAAAAATGTTCTTTGATGCTAAAGCTAGAATACGGCATTAATGATAAACCGTATAAATTATCAAGATAAGTATTAAATTTTGTACATCTTCATTTCAGGGAATTCATTAGTAATTATAAAAACTGTTCTTAACTTAATATTGATAAATTAATTATCAAATATATTATACAGTACTGATATATTTACAAGTGTATTATATCAGTGTAAATGTGTCAGAATGTATTTTGTATTAATACTTTTCAGTAAATTATAATTATTTTATAAAAAAGCTTTTTTTTGTCTTTTTGGTATGTTTGTGCCGTCCTTCGTAAGATCATCACCCCCCCCCCAGGAGTCATGCCCCACTGTTTGAGAAACGCTGGCGTAGGCAACTTCAGGAAATGAAAATCGGCTTGTTGAAAGAATGTATAACCTAAACCAAGAATAGAGTAACACTGGATGGCTGAAACACTAACAGCAAAACGCCTAGTATAATGAAACTTTCCCTCTGGTGAAAAAATGAAATATATAATTTCCCTGATGCATATTATTCAAATGTATTAAACGTAAGGGAAATACTGTGTGGCTCACACAAAACCCTGCTTCTTTCTCTAAAAACAGTTATTTGATACATCAAATTTTTTATAAAGGTGACTTATAAAAATATTTACGTAATACGCCTTTTTTAATGTTTTTCTTTTTTTTTTGCTGACATTTTTACTTATTCATAAAATTTGTAGAACATTAAATCACTAATGTATTTTAGTTATACAAGCGGGTTACCTTTCCTAAAGAAGAAAATTTCTCATATTTATTCGATCGAGCATTAACATTAACTTATTTAATTGCTGTGAGCCTTTTCACAGTTTTAATGCGGAAATACCCAAGTAGCTATAAACTCTAATGGAGCTATTAGATCATCATTTCGGAAATTTAATAATTAAATTAATGTGATTTAATTAAGGTGTTGCGGATATCATAATTGCAGCGATTGAGTAACGATTAAATTTAAGCTGATAATTTGTTATTCATCATTATTAGTGATTCGTTGAAACATGTATAAATTGTACAAACTGACGATAGGAAAACTTTTTCGTGTAGTTATTGCTATACAGTTTTAAAAAAAATTAAAACTTTGTAAGGTATTGATAAACACTCACTATTCATTCTTAAAGCATAAATTGTTTTTAGTTTGGCTAGTTTGGTTTACCCAAAATTTTTCAGCAAAAATTGCATCTCTCTTCCCATTTTAAACTAAAAATCTTTTTTAAGAAAAATGACTTGCTGGAGTATATCGTGACAACAGTACAAACAAGAGTGGTATCCTAGCAACCGAAAGGTATGAAAAAAATTTATCTTTACTTTAAGTTTATCTTAAAAGTCTACTTAGTGCATGTTTTTTTGCGGATCGAACATTTCAGCTATGCTTGAAAAATTTTGAAACTTTTGAATCGAAAGTTCCTAAAGGGGAAATGTATATATGTATTTGGATTTAAATTTCCCCGCAGCTGCATCAGAATTAAAAATGCACTACTTTCAATCTCATTTAAATCCTGATTTTGGTTTATATAAGAGAGTATCATAAAAAAAACGATATAAATGTATTCAAATAATTTATGAAATTTAAAAATTATTTGTTTTAACCCTTTGTTTATATTATATATATATAATTCTTTTAATGTATACAAAATAGTTATAAACCTAAGATAACTAGTCAATATAGTGAAAGTATTAACTACAGTAGCACTATAGAAAACTCCTGGCCTTAGGAACCAGGATTGCAGGTTTAAACAAAGTTTTGTGGCTGCCAATACTCTGAGCCATAGGGAAAGTAAGAAATGATGAAGAGAATTTTCAGCTTTTACAAATAAAACCACAATCTATTAATATTAAACGATAACTTTATATCCTATGATAATTACTAGTATATTTTAAAAACAATTAGATGAAAACATTTACCAAGTGAGTACAGCAATAACCATTTTTCCAACGCTACAGAAAGGAATACATCAGTAACCCAAAAAACATTAGCTAGTTATGATAAAATAACATTAAGTTTATATATAAACATTCAACAACTCATAAATATTGTTTTAAAATTTATTGAAAATAGAAGTACAAACCAGACATATACAATTAATTTTATATAATACATATTATTATTAATTTATTTACCCTGTGAAGCCATCTATCTATTAACTATACAACTAATTTAAAATACTATTGTTATTACAAGTTCAATTACGCAAAGAACTAATAGATATATAACTGTAAATAAAATTATCAGGGTATCCATGTTTAATACAATGTTTAATAAAGTTATTAAATTTTAATATATATTAAATTTATCACTGACTAATACTTTATTACGATAAATATAATTAAAAATAATATTTCTATATATAGATATAGATAAATTTGAATTCCAGTGTGGCACTTTAAGAATATTAAAATTAAATTCATCTCTTTTATTATAAATATTACTAAGTAATTTATAATCCTTAACACACACACACACACACACACACACACACACACACACACACACACATATATATATATATATATATAACATGAAATATTCTCTTAAAATTGCCCCAACTGAAATTTATTTATAAAAATAAAATCTCGAATAATAAGTACACCTTTAAAATAATTCATTCAATAACACGATTATTTTACTCTTTCTTGAGAGAAATGGACACAGACAACACCTTTGAATATCAATCTAATAGCGACGGATTTGAATTGAACTTTAGTGCCCTCCATTGATGCTTGGAAACAATAGGTCGGCATGCCTGATCCCAACTTCGAAGCTGTATCTAGTTCGCCATTTGGATGGCTTTAAATCAGCATGTAACATCGCCACTGAGGGTATGTATTTATCACGACAGACCGACATTCCTCTTCATTCAGGTCGATCGTGGCCCACATGTTTGAGGGGAACCCAGTACAATGGGTATTGTTCAATGGAGCTTCCTTCCTATAGAACGTTCAAACTAAACTCGTCCGGATATGTGAGAAAGAAAGGGTATGGAGAAATCAAATCTGTTTTCCTAATTGGCCTTATCTGTTATCTCCTAGGCAGGAGAAAAGAATACCCAGTGTATTTTGGATTATACGATGTTCCATCAGGACATCTTGGTCACTCCGTACGTCAATCTTGGCAAGTATTGTCAAGGAGTAATCTACTAATGAGCTGAAGTTACATCATAAATTTTAACAGTGGTCGAGTGACGAAGATGATATTCAAGCTGGTATCCACTTCTTCAAACAAGCAAACCTCGTCAGAAGAAGAATTTCAATCATGGCAGATTTAACGAGTAACTCAGGTCTCCTATATTCCCCTACACTAGGTACTAGTGTTTGAACTCCTGGAATACTGGACACGAATTTTAACTATGGCAGTCAGGCTCTACCACGACCACAAACTATTCCTAGAATACATAATAAGAAGCAACGGTCAAATCATCGTTGTAGATAGCTCCTCTTTCGAACTGTTAAGCTAAGCTGTATAAGAATATTTTAGATCCAGTAAGATTTAATTCGTAAGAGCCTCATTTACTTCATAATTACATCATGAATCTTTGGAAAATATTCTTGGTTTAAGCCATTACTTTCTATACTTCTTCACAACTTCTGAATTTCTCTGCTAGAGTTATAGGGCGCTTCTAAGACCTAAATAGCGTTAATTCCACATTATATATCTTTAAATATTTAATAGAATTTTTTTTTATCAAAAGGAATATTTGAAAGAACTTAAATGATTTATGATATATTCATAAACAATAATATATTGCCTTTTCCCCCCGTTATATATTTTCTTCTTCATAGTTATTTTCAAATGCATTACTATTTTATATCTATTCTAAATTTCAATCTTATAGAACAATTTATTAAAAGAGTTTTAAAATAAACATTCCATGCAGCACCGATGAATGAGCTGTACAGTTCAATTTTCAAGGAACGGCTAGAGAATTATTTATGTGACTATATGTTCGTTAACTTAATTTAAAATTCTTCAATCCAAAACGAAGCACTTTTTAGTAGAAAAAAATATCTTCACATCTAAATTTAATTGAATATCTTTTGCAATTAGATTTTAAAGTTCAAGCAAACATGCTTGAAAAATAATTCCATAATCAAAAGACTTAAAAATAATTACAACATACTTCGATAAAATCAAAGCAATTTTTAAATTTTTCATATAAATATTTTATGTGTTAAAATTAATCAAAAAGTCTTTTTTGATGTTATTAATGAACTTTTACAATTTAATTTTAAAAGGAGAGGTATCTTTAAACATTTAATGAAGTTCGGAATGTATCGATGAAGAGAGAAAGAAATTACCTTCAACTTTCATTACGAATAATTAATTTCTCCGTTCTATATAATTGCGAATAAATTTCATTCAGTCTTAGCTGAAGTATTCTTTGAAGACTAATAAATTAATTCTGCTGATCCAGCGTGCCCCTTATTTGAGCGTTCACGAGAACTAAAAGATCTTATGTCCTTATTCCGTTTCTAGTAAAAGATAGAATGATTATACGTCCTCTAATCAGAAAAAGGACAAAATAATTGGAAAAAAATAATACGGAAAGCACGACATCGATTAATTTCGATTAATCGGCTTCAGCAACAAGATTCTTTGTCATTAATGGATGTTCACTTTTATTCATATCACCTACAGTCAATTTTCAGTTCGAATGATAGAGGGTAATTCATTTACAAAAGTCATTAATTTCTTATAAAGATACGTTGTAAGAAATACGCGAGTATCATAAGGATAGAAGTTAGTGTTATATAGGGATAGAAACGAATGAAAAATAATTTCAATAATTGCATCTTGCTATTCTTTTTTTCTTTTCTGAAGAATGAAATATACTTTCAATAATTTATTAAATATAAGTACTTGTACGTTTATTATTAGTTCTTGAATTCATGAATCTGGTTTAGAATTTAAGGTAACTGTCTACGGTTAGAAAACAATATTTTGAAAAAGCGCATAAGTGAATATTTTAAAAATATTTATAGTCTGTTTTGAATTAGAATGTATATAAAAAATGTGTTTTGAGAAAATTACTACAATAAAAAATATTTAAGTAAAATTTTTGGCAATAAATGATGAACAAATGACATATTATCAGAATATTCTTTTACAAAAAAAGGCTTCCATAATATATCAAGAATTTCCAAGCGAGTCCTGAACTATTTGTTCTGAAAAAATCATAATTTTTCCGAGTTACGATCAACTGAATTAAAATGTGTTTTTTCTAAAAAAAATCTTGACTCTGATTTATTGAAATATGAATAAATACGCTTTTAAATTATCTATTTCAAAAATCCTAGTTCAGGCTCTGTACAGATGTCTTAGCTATAATTAGGGAAATATTAGTAATATAAAAACATTTTCCATGCAGGAAGAATGTTTTGAAATGGGCCAGTTTCTCTTTACTTTTTGCTAAAAAATTGTATTTAAATAATTTTTATTGTAATTATATATTCTCAAGAAAATTTTATATGTATGTTTTAATTCAAGTGAAACTAAATACCAAAATTATTATTTATTCATACTTTTTTTTACAAAATCCTGGCTCCGAAAGTAGTCAATCACGGTAATTATACTTTTCTTGATCATTTTACAAATATTTCCACTGATGCATGATTTCCAATTTTAAACACATTTTTTAATCTTCAATATCGATTTATTTAAGTTGAATATCTAAAATCTATCTCTGTTTGACATGTCAACAATTTAACTTTATTAAACTTCAACCAATAATCTATACTTTTTCGGAAATTATTTACATATTACGAATTAATTCTATTTATATTTTTGAATATTGTTTAGATTTATAAATGTAATGTAACATTTCTTCTATGTAGATTTCAAGAAAATATCTAATTGTGCTTCATTGGCAATATAATAGCAATATAAATTGGCTGAAGTTCCTGGTTGCTTATTTTTCTAGAATTTTCTTTATATAATTTGACTTTTTGAAGATCAAACTAAAAGCTTTTTTGACGTAACTGCTCTATTTAAATTTCCCGTTCTTTAGGATTTTAACGAGGCAATAATTTAAAACTTATTTTCCATGCCTGATGTAATATTATTGGATAACTATTATTTTTGCACTATGCATCGCAAAGTTTTCTATTCTATTAAAAGTATTATTTGACAAACGATCCAATTTTATTGAAACCTGTACATGGACCTGTAATGAGAAAATCTGTTTTTTTTTCGTGAGTTTTAGAACCCTGCAATATTTAATTTTAAAAAAACATGTTAAATAAATACTTGAAAAGTATGTTGTCAAATTATTATAACTTTAATTTAATATTTTTAAATTATAGTTTGATTTAAAAGTGTGGTTCTCCAGTGTTTTTTATATACATTTTTATTAAAATAAGTAATTAAAATTTTTCATTGGATAAAAGTGGAGACAAAAATTGCATTAGTTTCATAATGAGTATTGAAAGAATTCTCTCCCTGGAAATATATGCAAATGACATCATGCTTAGTAATTAAACATGGAAATTTTGCATTTTTTTATCAAATAAATATATTTACAACCAAGTTGAACATTACTAAGATTTAACGAGAAATAATAAATAATATTTTAGAAAAATTTGATGTTTTTAATCTAATTAAATAATTCTTGTTCTTATATTAAGACAAACTGCAGTCTATTAGTGCACTTCATTAGGACGTATGAAGATAGGGTTTTGAGTCTGCAACTTAATTAGAATTTCCATACGTAGAATTGAAGCAAGAGGCTGATTAAAATTTCCAAAGTTGTTACTTTTAGTAGTAAGAAAAAGGATTATATAGGAAGTTTTCTAACTAAATATTAAGATTCAAAGTATGATATTTTAACATAGAAATGAAAAAAAAAGTAAGCTAAAGTTTGTGATAAAAATGACGTATATTATTTTTTTAAAAATAATTTTTAACCAATTTCAGTTTTATAACTTAAAGTAAAAATTAGCCTCATTAGCTATTTTAACTATTCGAAACTATATATATATATGTATATATATATATATATATACAAATTCTTGACCAGAAAACTTTACAAATCTTTAATTTCTTATTTACATGTAAATAGCATATGTAATATTTTTTTTAGTCAAATTAAAACGCGGGGATATCTGTTGCTTATATTATTATTTAAATTTAAAATTCTTAAATAATTTCATAATATTTATTTTATAAAATTTTAATCCGTATTTTTAAATACACACTGTAATTTTTGTTTAAGATCAAATCTTGTGTACGGGATGTATATAAACGGGCATATTACTTTCATACAATAGCGATTAAATTACTTTATCTTTATTCTTCAATTTTTAAATGATCATAAAATTATTCACCTGAACACTTGTTTTAACTATTCATTTTTTGGCTCAGCCTTGGAATTTAATAAACAATTGATAATGCATACCACGATAAATATCTAGTCCTTTCATACAAAATATTTTCTTGCAGCGGTTGTATAATAAATAACACATAATATATTTTTTTTTATCCTTTTAAATAATCTTGTGATTTCTGGAAACAAAGTTTAATTTCATGCAATTTTGAATTTACAATGTATTATTTTTCCTAAGGTTTTAAATTAAAAAAAAAA